>KQ030553.1:22531-193251 GCA_000956045.1 Hirsutella minnesotensis 3608
CGAAGCCGACGTTGGGGTTCGCCCCGCCGGCCTTGAGGGCCATCCTGACGGCGGGGAACAGGCCGAGCACGCGCACCGCGTACGACACCTGCTCCGCGTCCTCCGGGTAGAAGATGCACGCCGGCCGGTTGGCCAGGCTCAGCCCGTTCCAGTAGCCGGCCACCGTCGCCACGAAGGCGCTGACGGGCAGCCGGCGCGTCTGCAGCCGCACGGGGCCGTTGGGGTCCCACACCATGTTGTGCGGGTACTGGTATTGCAGCGCCGAGCAGGCGAGGCGCGCTTGCTCGTGCCGCTTGTGCTTGTCTGCCGCCGATGAGGTTGAGCCCGAGGGCGACGCCCACCAGAGCAGTGGCACCAGCAGGGCCGCCAGCGGGCGGCGCATGGCACGTTGAACGGGGGGGGCCGCGAGAACAGGAGGCGGCCGAAACTCCTCCGGCGAGGTTCAGGGTGTCACAGGGTGGCCGACCTGTTTTATATAAATACCGCCGCCTGGGCAAGTCTCCCGGCCTGCCACCTCGGAAAGACGCATGGCTCTCTCCTCGCACAAACGGGAGCACGCAGCTTCTTTTCCACCCTCGAGACGGCGATACCCATCTCATCCTCCATCCCCATCACCATCCTCGCGGCAAGCTGCAAATCATTCATCCGTTTATACCTTGTCCGGCGTCTGCAGTCGTGGCCTCGCATCTCGGGGCCCAAAGGAAACGCCCGCCTCGGCCTGCTACCTGGGAGACTACGAGGCACACGAGGTTGGGTGCTGGCGCTGTCTCGGATGGCCGCGGTCCGCACAGGCGAGTCTCGGGCGAGCAGAGTCACCCGCGGCCATCGGAATGCTGAGGAGTCGCCGCCCTCGTCGGAAGGGGGAAAGTCGGAATTGCCTCCATTTCAGTCGTCGGCCGCGAAAGGGGTCGTGGGGAGCATCTCATCTCTAACGGTACGACGTGAGCGACGTTGATAAAGGTAAAAGGGGCTGGCCGGATTACGTATGCATCGTTTACTTCTATGTGATGTCGGCTGGTCGGCACTCCAGGACGAGACGCCAAACGCCTAGGCCGAGGCTGAACCTGGAGCATTCTTATCCCGATTGTATGCACGAAAGCCGTCAACATGTCTTGCTCAGATCTCGCGGCAAGGTTCAAGGATTTGGTATATTGACACGGCCTGAGGCCTCTGGTTGACTGAACAACACTCGTGACAGGAACACAACGCTCTTCTATCGATACTACGCAGGCAATGCTATGCAAAGATGCAGATCCAAAATCCGGCCTCAACTCCAGAGCGTGACGAGCACACAAAACAAGTAGACACGATTCGCCTCTCAAGCCTGCGAAGTCAGGCGGTCCTTCGATTCCAACTCTCGCGGCTTGCCCTCCTGGTGCCGCTCCCACCGCTCGTTGCCGGCCTCGTGCTTGGACTCGTTGGTCATTTGGCCCGAGACCACCTCTTGCCTCGTGACGGCCAGCCTGTCATTATCAAGGCCCATGCTGCGGAGGAAGCGGACAGTGGTCGTCCACTCATGGTCCATGCGCTGCTGGCTCCAGCCGAGCTCCTCGCCCATGATGTCAATGACGCGCGGGAGGGCCCGCAAGGCCTTGTCGACGTCTAGGAAGGCCAGGCGCATGCGTCTCGAGATGACGTCCTCAGCGGTGCACGCGGCCTCGTGGCGCACGGCGTGCTGGACCTCGGCCTCGATAAAGGGGAACGTGGGAGCGATGCGGCTGGTCGCGGACGGGGACGAGGCCTCGCCGAGGACAGACCAGGCGCGATCGCCATAGTTGCCGGCGAGGTGATGCGCCACGTCAGACTCGACGCCGAACACTTCGGTCAGCTGCGAGGGCAGCGCGGCCGAGTATCCGTGTGCGCCAAGAACGGGAGTGATGCGGGTTCGGCATTTGCCGTTGGCGGTGAATCCAGGCAGGCCGGCTCCGCTAATGTCGGGGAAAGATACGGGTTCCGGCTTGAGGTCAAACACCTTGATGGCCTCGTCGACGGCGTCTTCGGCCATTTGGCGGTACGTGGTCCACTTGCCGCCGGCGCAGGTGAGGAGTCCAGAGGGAGATACGGTGACGAGATGGCTTCGGACAAGGGCTTCGGTCTTTCCGGCAGCGTTGGGGTCCTTGACTAGAGGTCGAATACCTAAGAAGTGTTAGCTCGACGTCGATATTGGGTGGGTTCTTCAAAAAGCTCACCAGACCAGGTTGCGAGGACATCGTCGCGGGTGAGAACAGAGTCGGGTGCCAAGAGCTTGCTAACTTCCTTGAGGATGAAATCAACGTCTTGTTGCTGGGCGACGGGCTCGCGCTCAACCTCACAGGCATTGTCGGTGGTGCCAGCAACCGTCATGCCCTGCCAGGGAAGGACAAAGACGACTCGGCCGTCAGAGGTGGCTGCGTCCAGGATACCCATGTTCTTGGGGCAGAGCTTGCCGGGCAGCATGACGTGCGCGCCAGATGCGGGCGCGACAATGGGCTTGCGCTTGGGATCGTCCATCTGCTCAATGGCATCGGTAAAGGGTCCAGTGGCGTTGATGACGCCCTTGGCACGGACCGTGAAGTCGCGCGAGCCGGCATCGTCGGAGTCGTCGGCAGCCATGAGATCACGGACCTTGGCGCCGCAAATCTTGCCGCGGCCGTCCTTTTCGAGGGCCGTCACCTCGACGTGGTTCAAGACGGTGGCGCCGTAGAGTGAGGCAGTGAGAGCGAGAGAAACATTCATCCGGGAGTCATTGTGCTGGCCGTCGTAATAAACGAGCGCGCCGACGAGGTTATCCTTTCGAAGCAGCGGGAACGATTCGAGGGCGTTGGCCTTGCTCATGAGATACGAGCTCTCAAGGCCCTCGGAGCCCGCTAGGAGATCGTACATCTTGCAGCCGGCCCAGAGATAAGGCGCCTGCCACCAGCGCTGCAGCGGCAGGAGGATGGGAAGCGAGCCCGAAAGGTGAGGCGCGAGATTCAGAAAGCCCTTGCGTTCGCGCAGGGCCTCCATGACGAGCTCGAGCTGCGGATAGTCGAGGTTCCAGACGGCCTTTTCCAGGTAGCGCACGCCTCCGTGGACGAGCTTGGTGCTCTTTGAGCTGGTGCCGGCGGAGAAGTCGTCACGCTCGACGAGGGCAACCTTGAGTCCGCGAGTGACGGCGTCGAGGGCGATGCCGGTGCCGGTGGCGCCTCCGCCGATGACGAGCAAATCGTACTCGTTGTCGCGGCCGTCATGGCGGCGCAGCTCGGCCAGCTGCTGGTCACGGCCCTTGATGGGGGTGAAGGATGGCGGGACAATCTTGCCCGTGGCATCGCGGCGGACTTCTGCGAGCGTCTTGGGGCGGGTTGAGCGGTTGGCAAAGGTGCCGTAGACGACGACTCCTCCCGCGGCGGCGACCGAGGCCGCGGCGAGGGGGCGCCAGGCACGGGAAAGGCGCGGCGGCATGCCGAGGGTTCAGGGAAGCCCGGCGTCTGTGTAACTCGGGTGTTCCTCTATTGCTGTTGCTGATGCTGTTCTTGCTGCTGTTGTTGGGCTAATGCTATTGGTCTGCTAGCCGACTGTTGGGCGTTGGGGTTGGTTGAAGAAAAAAAGAGGAAGGAGAGAACAGTGTACTTGAAGGATAGGAAAGCAGCCCAAGATGGGCATGCGCCAAAGTATATATCGTGAAACAAGGGTGTGGTCGACCAACGACGGTAGTATTCTGGGTCTCGCTGAGCTCGCCAAAAAAGGGACGAGAATTGTGGAAACGCCGTCGGTCAGAAGCAGCGGCAGCGGCAGCGAAGGCGGACATTCATCAACGACAGACGCAAGAGCAGCCAATGGCGCCTCGGCTTCTAATTAGAGACGTGCCAACCTGCTAGACCTGCTGTGACCTTGTTGCGCGCAGACAAACCCCGAAGCTGCCTTGTGTCGTCCGTCTCAAACCCCGAGGGCGAGATGCGCAGGTGACATCATGAGCCCGAAAAAAATAGTATTGCGCGCCCTTTTGCCGAGGGGCGCGGCAGCCGCGGCGGTGGCCGGTGGATGGTGACCTCTCGCTGATGGAGTGGAGACTCGGCAAGGGCATCGCGGCAGTTGTTTCCTTGAGTCGACGAGGAACCAGCGTAATCGGACGATGCCATGTCATCGAGTCACCCCCCAGCGGCCATTCTAACCATGGAAACGGCGAGACCCGTCTCAGCCCCGACGATTCCGAATCTTGGCTCCATGCGAGGCCGATGGCCCGTCATGCATGCATGTTTCCTTTTCCCAGCTCTCCTTCGACGGCCGCAGAGCTGAGAGGCGTAAAGACAATCTTCGAGTATGTCAGGCCAAGACGTCTGGATAATCACGCTGGCGTCGCAGCACCACGGGACAAGAGAAGAAGGGGCTAACGCGCGCTTCCGCCCGCTAGTGCAGCGACTAACACAGCGTAAACCGCCAGCACACGTGGGAGCTCGGCACCCCTCGGTATACCGACCCGACCCCGAAATTCTCGCACGATAGAATGCCGGCAATCAGCGTGACTTGGTTTCTCCAGGCGAGCTAAGAATGGGTAGTGAGGTGGGGGGGCCAGCTGGCTGACGAGGGGCATTCGCTCCGGTCGACTTCTGGCTCGCTGTTCCAATCCTTGGCCGTGATCCTAGACGTTTTCAGGGCAGGTTTCTTGCGAGTCGTTGGCGATGCGCCGCGCTCGGGCTCAGTATACCGAGGCGCATGAGACCCTGCTCGGGCGGGGCCGAGCGCACCGAGAGCACCGAGAGACGGGGGCCAGGGGCAGAGGGGTGCCTGACACGGAGTTCTCAATAGCCAGGGATGGCCCGGCTGGGGGACAAACGGTCCAGGGGAGGCTGGGTGTGCCGGGGCCCCACCGCGTCTCGGGTCCGTCTCGGTATTCCGTGCCGAGTCCCGCTAGCTCCCCCAGCTTTCCCCTAGCGCACGCCGACTCCTCCGCGCTGACTCTCCGGAGGATCTGAGTGCGGGCGCGCGCGACGTCGAGTAATACTGTACAAGGGGGGGGAGGAAACGGGCAAACACGCGTAGAGTAGGGGTAGAGAGGCTGCTGGCCGGATCGCTTGCCCGCCCGTCCGCCCGGCTCGAGCCCGATCCGGAGCACGCAACAAAATTAACTTCCACTCGCCTACCTATCCACCCATCCATCCATCAACCGCCTCGGCGCCACTCCCGCTCCTGGCCATTGTGTTTGAGCTCGTCTACCAAGCATGCTTTCTCGCTCTCGCATACCCACTCGTACGCACCCGGGGATGGCAAGGCCTTGGGTACCTATTCAGACGTCGGTCATCCCAATTTCGCGACACCGACTTTCCCACCAAACGCCGTGACACGGCAGTAGGAGAGACGCTCCTACTCTGCGCGCGCGTGTGTGTGTGCGTGCGTGCGTTTGTGTGAGGCACAGAGAGAGTGTGAGAGGTTGAGTTCGGCAGACGGTCGCTCTGCATCAGTCGGATCTCCGGGCTTGCAGAGCCGCCCAACCTTCGTTGGGCCCCGACGACGACGAGAATCCGCATCCGCGCCTCCCATGGCGATCCCGTAGAATTCGCCATTCCCAAATTTCCCACCAAGAACGCCAGATACGTCAAAACACCACACAAAAAGACGCCATCTAGCCCGCCGCCGTCCTTGGCTGTCCTCCACGATAACCCCGCCCATGATGAAGCTCGCTGGTTCTTCCTCCAAGCAACTCTCCCGGCGAGCCGCTCGTGCACGCCGCGCCGAGTTGCGGAGGAGGCAAAGAGCAAAGGAAAACATAGTTTGTCCGCCAAACCCATGCTGCCGCGACGGGGCGAGAGGCGGATTATCTTTCTTCTTTCCCACAGAGCGCCACATGCAACAGAATGCCACCCCGTGGCCTTCGAGCTCCGTGCAACGCTCGTACACCGTAGTAGTCGCCCGCACACCGTAGGCCTGTCCCTGTCCGTGAAGCTTGTCCTCGCGTCGAATCAACGACGACGGGGCAAGCCCATCAAATGCACAATGTACGCCGCGCATGCTGTTACTGTACGTACCTACACTCTAGGCCAGCCCTGCGCCGCTCGCTTGTCCCTCATAGGGCCGGCAGTCGACCGCCCTGCCCTCGAGGCTTGCCGCAGCACGACATGGCCCTTCTGCAAGCTTGATACACCCGTATCACCGTCGATCCTCGACTTGATTTGTCCCGTCAGGGTCCTCGTCCAACCTCGTTGCTCCCCATGGCACGACAATGCTTGCTTGGGCAATCCCGACCCTGCAACTCCATCTCTCATCATGGCCACCCAGCCAGCATATGCACCGTTGTCGTGCTCGGATGCCTTTCTGTCGCCGTGAAACGCCTCATTCTCGTTGCTTGCTCGATCAGCATCGTCTCTGCGTCTGGCCGGCATCATCGACCCTCAATCACCGTCAATCACTGCCCATGACGAAATCACACGCCCGTCTGTCAACTATCGCAATCACCGCCCTGTTCCTCCCGAGTACACCGCATCATCCACACCGCATCGCGACGCCATGCTCCCACTTGACTCTTGCACGCGCCGTAGCCAAAGCGACGGCGTCCGCGGACCAGGCTGAGTCAAGACGAGACCGTAATACTTGGGCACAAACAAAATCAGACCATCATGGCACACGACTCACGGCACAGTGCCACCACATCACAACAATCAAGCGGCAAAGTAAAGGATTGTAGTCTGTGAATCTAGCAAAGAGTCTGCCTAATTGTGACGAGATCGCTCGCAATGTATTCGCGGACAAATGCATCAAAATCAGTCGCTTGAGAAATGAACGCCCTATTTTCTGCCGCGCTGTGCCGGCTTTCGTGTGATGCTGCGACTCTGCTTCCTCGCCGTTTTGGAGTCTCCTATCCCTTTTCTCTCAACAAGCCACTGCTCACCCATGTGGCAGGATCTCTACACACTCGACCCCATTGCATTTGCGTGAGTGTTGGACCACACGGCGCGATTCGGCTGGAAAAGGCGGGTGAGCCCAAGGAACGGGGTGTTGATGGGGCTTTGTCCCGTGTAAATGAAGAGGTCGTATAGGAAGCCGCCACTCAGTGTGCCAAAAAAGGGAGCAACCATGGGAATCTACAGCATTATTAGTAGAGTACGGCGACTGTAGAGCAAGTGACTTACCCAA
The DNA here is from genome assembly GCA_000956045.1 of Hirsutella minnesotensis 3608. NCBI lineage: Eukaryota > Fungi > Ascomycota > Sordariomycetes > Hypocreales > Ophiocordycipitaceae > Hirsutella > Hirsutella minnesotensis. The sequence goes on from KQ030553.1 coordinate 29,618, forward strand.
AAGTAGTAGCCTCCGGCAGACCAGACCTGGGGGCCGTAGCCAATCATGTATGAAACCAGGCGAGGGCCAAAGTCACGGGCAAGGTTGATGGCATAGCCAGTCTCCCAACCAAAGCAGGCGCCGATGCCAAAGATGAGGAAGAAGAGGCAGATGGGCATGAGCGGACCCGCACCAATGTTGTGAGGGTCGGCCATGGCGAAAATGACAAACTGCAGGATGGCAGAGGCAATGAACTCGGAGAAGAACATGCCGGTACGGGTCATGAACTCGGCCGGATAGGTGCAAAAGATGCCAGCCGTCGAGTTGGGGCCGCCGACGGTGCGCAGACCCACGACACCCTCAAAGTTGTCAATGGCCGACTTGTAGTTACCGTAAACTATGGCAGCGCCCACCATGGCGCCGAGGAGCTGGGCCAAGAGATATACGGGAAACTTGCGCCATGGGTGGCCACGGAAGACGCAGTTGGCCAGCGTGACGGCCGGGTTGAGGTGGCCGCCCGACTTGCCAGCAACATAGACACCGAGCATGACACCAATGCTATCGAGGTGTCAGTACGCTTGATTGAAGCCTTGAGTGGGCAGGAGTGTGCTCACCCCCATCCCCAAGAAATGCTTTGATAGTCACCCTTGGTGCTCTTGCTGAGAACGACCTGAGCAACGACACCGTCACCAAAGAGGATCAGGGTCATGGTGCCGAGAAATTCGGAAAAGGCATCTTGCCAGACAGAACGGATCTTTGGCCAGGCAAGGTGCGGGCGGTGGTCCTCAGGCAGCGCGGGAGGCGTGGGAGGGCCATCCTGATCCAACATGGGATCGTCGTGTTTGGTAGAGCTGCTCATGTCGATGTTGAGTACAGTGACTGTTCTTTCAATAGATGAAGAATGTGATCTTGAGTCGTGATGATATAATTGAGAAGCAGGCATGAGTGCGGGAGAAGATGGGATGAGGCGAGGGTTATTAAAGAAGTCGAGATCAAGTGCCAAGGCGGGTTGATGCCCAGGGGGCAAAACTCGAGAACAGGATCACCAGGAGATGGGATCACAACGATCGACAGAGGCAAGCCAAGAGCTGCAAGACGATAATACGGTGAGCGTGGCAGAGATTAAGAGGCGGGCAGATGCAGCGGCATCGGGAGTCGATGGCGGCCGGGGAACACGGCGGCTATTATACAGAGTCTCCACGAGGCGTCGAGGCGTCAAGGGTTTGCTGCCGAGCGGTGTTGGACGGGGGTGAAGATCAAGACTTGGCGGCAGAATGAAACAGGGACGAGAGAGCCGGCAGGTAGATACTTTTCCGGCGAGGGTACGTACGAGGTTCGCTTAGAGTCGAGACGAGCCGTGGACAGGGTAAAAAACCGGGACGAATGAGGGGATGGAAGGGTAGAGGGGATGGCCAGGGACGAGAAAAAAGATGGCCAGAAGAAGAGCGACGAGGCTTGGTAAGATTCGAAGCAAGGCGCCAAACCGGGCAGTGAGGGGGCTACAGGGAACGGCTGGGTTGAGTCGGGGCAGGTGGGAGCCAGCAGGCGGGAGCAGGCAGGAGCAGGTGCTCAGCAGGTGGCCGCAGGCAGGAGCGAGTAAGAGCGACCGGTAGTGACGGGACGAGACCGACGACCTAGAAGCAGGAGCGCCCTGTCATGGTTGCCGGAATCATTGAGGAAACGACCGATTCCCCCGCAAAGGCTGCAACGAAGATGCGTCGATGACCCCGGAAATCATGCGATGAATTGGCTAGAGTCCTAAAAAAAATTGTACGAGCGAGAAGGAGGCAAAGTTACTAAGTTGGGTGATTCCTACGCTACTCCCCTCAGAGCCTCGGTGCAATTTCACACTAGGCCGGACCCTCTCTTTCTGCCGCCGCAGTGGGGGTTCTCCAGTTCACGTGGTTCCGCGGGAACCACAGCCAGAATCTGCAAGGCTCCGATTGCCGAGCCAAGGAGCCTGTCAATTGGGGACGACGTTGTGCCTTGCTTTTACAGCTTTTGTTTTCTTTTTTCTTGGTTTGCATCTTGAACCATTCTGCATTCTCTAGTCTCGGCCTCTATCTCAATCAACAAATGTCACTTGACGGAACCAGCAGTCGGTTGCGGTCGTTAGTTCCTCTTCGCTCGGCATCGGCAGAGGCGTCCCAAGACATGGCCCCCGCCACAAGGACCGCCACAGCGACGCAAAGAGTCCTTGTAAGACAGGGATGGCCACTTCCGGACCTTCCATGTCCAACGGCCCGATCGACATTCTTCAGCAGACAATGACCTTTGGGGCCCATGAGTGGTGGGGCCCTTGTGGGTCGCCCAGGATCCCTGTCCTCGTACATGGTGGCCTTGTCCGGCTTGTCGACAGCCTGTCTGACTGAGACGACCAACAGAGGTACCTTAAGTACGTAGACGGGTGCAGTTGACTTTCTTCGATCGCCTGCAGGCGCCATTGACGATACCTGAGCAAACACGTGGAGTCCGTGTCATAAAAACGACCGGTGAGTAGGGCAACTGCATCATCTCGTCGAGGGAATCCTTCATCATCTGCTGAGAGAGTATCAATTCTGCCGCGCCTTGCACACGCCTGAAGACGTCCATTCGTACAAGGTTTCACTCACAGCCCGCCTGCTTCCCGTTGCAGGCGGGGGCACCTTGATGCTCGGGGACCCCGGCCAAATGCATTCTGTTCGGCCTGCACTCGAGGCCTGGCCCCGGTCTCACATACCCCAGTGGGCCTGATGATGCCCCCATGACGAAGTCTGACCTTTTTTCCCTCTGTGCGTTTTCCTCTCCTCCTAGCCTTTTCTCGTCTATCCGTCCTAGGCTAACAAGCTCTGACGACATTACCCACGGGGACCATCGCCGAGCGCGAAACATGGATGCGAGCACGGGATGGTGTGCTGCCACGGCCAAGTCTCATTGCATAGCAAAAAAATTCAACTACCGCTGCGAGCCAAGACGATGAGTGGAACGAGGCTATTTCCCCAGAACTGCGCTGCAAGACTCAATTCTGCCTCAGCATTCTAGAACTTCCCCGCTCCCCGCGCCCCCCCGCCTGCCTCGCATTCACTCCATTGGCGGGGGGGTGAGTTTTGCTCGCCACGGAGTCATGCCCGCTATCGTCGCTTCCACGGGCCACTCGTAAGCGGCCGAGGCAGTTGGAGCGGCCGGGACGGCGACACGGGCTTTGGGCGTTGGCCGAGGCTCAAGAGATGGTAACACGATCGATGCCGTGATGCTTCGCCCGCGGTGGGCAGCGGTGGCAACAAAAAGTCCCTGGCGAAACGGCAAGCCTACATACCTGTTGCAACTTGCAAGCGCCCAATCTGATGGGTCGACTCACGACGGCTTGAAACGCTCCCGTCGCGTCGACGAGACCTTGTCTTTTTCGGTCTGATGGCGCGGTCCCTGCAGCGGTCAATCGACCTAGGGAGCTGAGCACTCCATGGGGCAAATCGCGTCCGGTGGAGAATGGATGGACACGATCCAAGGAAGGCTTCTCGGCACCCATGCTGCCACGCAGACGTGCGATCGTTTTGCTCATTCCGTCGCTTGCCAGCCTGCTTACTTGCTTTTTCTCGACCTGCCATTTCCTCCACTCGGCCGCGTAGGCCCCTGCTTTCCGCATCCCGCCGCCGGCCAACATGCTGCTTGACGGCCGAGTGCTTGTGATGACCGGCTGTATGCAGGTCGTCACCCACTTTCACAAGCATGAGGCCGCGACTGCTGCCTAGCCTCGTCGCCGTCGTCAATGGGCCTGCGATGGCGGCCTCTGACGGTGCGTCAATGACAGCGAGGCTTTGCGACGAGCGCGCTGGCGACATGTCTTGTTTCAACTCCAAAGACGATGCCTCACATTTCGGGTCGCCAACCCCGAGCTCCTGTCTCTCGGGTCAGACTAGCGCCCGTCGAACCGGGGTTGTCTGCAGGTTTTCCAAGACTACTGGTCCTTGTTGCCATGCGCCCGAGGTGTGAGAAAGTGCGCGCCGCGCGCCGCTGCGTTTCTTGTTCTTACACGAGCATGCGCGCCGGGCCCTGAATTTCTCGCCATGGCTCGTGACTCGCTTCTCCCCCACAACTCTGCCCACAATGTTGGAATCGCCCCCCCGGGCTGGAGCGGGGCATGCAGGTTCGGCCCCATGAGCGGGGGGACATGGGGTTTTTCCGAGGCTAATTGCTGCGAAGACAGCATCGCTAAGAAATTAACTCTTGACCGTCTTCCCAGTACTCCGAGCCGTGACGTTGGGACGCGCACTCGGCTGCTCTCCGTTGTCTGGTCGCTTGCCCGACACTAAATATCTCCATTCTCCTTTCAATCCTATATCGCTACTCCCCGTAGCTTCCTCATCCATCCTGTCCATACCCATCCTATCCATACCCCGCGTCCCTTGTTTTATCCCCGCGCTTCATCGCGTTCTCTCCCCGCATTCCGTGCTTCGTCGGAGCCCTTGGCCATTGATTGTCCTCGTCCACAGCATCACAAGGTTTCGCTGCCGTCATGCCTTCGTCCTCTCCGGCCGCCTTTGTCGGTGCCATTGATCAGGGAACCACGAGCACGCGGTTCCTCATCTTCAACACCAGCGGCGAGGTCGTCGCCTTGCATCAGATTGAGTTTAAGCAAATCTATCCGAACCCTGGGTAAGTCGAGCCTCGTGTTACCGTGGCCCCCTCACGGCCCCTTGCAGCTTGTGATGGGAGGCATGCTTCGAGTGTCGTCTAATGCCGTGACAGCTGGCACGAGCACGACCCGGAGGAGCTCATTTCTTCCGTCCGGGCCTGCATCGACGAGGCCGTCGCCAAGTTTGAGACCCAGGGCCACTCGCGGGAGCAGATTGTGTCAGTCGGCATCACAAATCAGCGCGAAACCACAGTCGTCTGGGATAGCAGGACGGGCAAGGCCCTGCACAATGCCATTGTCTGGACAGACACGCGCGCGCAAGACCTCGTCCGTCGTCTCAAGGCGCGCATCGGCTCCGGCGAGCTTACCCAGCGCTGCGGCTTGCCTCTTTCCACCTATCCGTCCGTCAGCAAGCTCCTCTGGCTGCTAGAGAACGTGCCGGCCGTCAAGGATGCCTACGAGCAGGGCAACCTGGCCTTTGGCACCGTAGATGCCTGGCTCGTGTACAAGCTCAATGGCGGCCCGGCGCGCAATGTCTTCGTCTCGGACCCGTCCAATGCCTCGCGCACAATGTTCATGAACCTGCACACCCTCGACTACGACGACGAGCTCATTGATTGGTTCCGCCTTGACCGCAAGAAGCTGCACCTGCCCAAGATTGTGCGCTCCTCGTGCCCCGAGTCGTACGGGTCGCTCGCCGACACGGCCCTCAAGGGCACCAAGATCACGGGATGCCTGGGAGACCAGTCGGCGGCGCTCGTCGGCCAAAAGGGCTTCACGCCCGGCCTCGCCAAGAACACGTACGGCACGGGCTGCTTCTTGCTGTACAACGTGGGCGCCAAGCCAGTCATCTCATCGCACGGCCTGCTCAGCACCGTGGCCTTTGACTTTGGAAAGGGCAAGACCATGTACGCGCTCGAGGGCAGCATCGCGGTGGCCGGGTCGAGCGTCAAGTTCCTCGTCGACAACTTTGGCTTCATCGAGTCGAGCTCCAAGCTAAGTGCGCTTGCCGAGACGGTCGAAGACAATGGCGGTTGCACGTTTGTGACTGCCTTTAGCGGCCTGTTTGCGCCGTATTGGATCGACGACGCCAGGGGCACCATTTTCGGCATCACGGCCTACACGCAGCGCGGACACATTGCGCGCGCCACGCTCGAGGCGACGTGCTTCCAGACTAAGGCGATTCTCGACTCCATGGAAAAAGATAGCGGTCATGCGCTGACGGAGCTGGCCGTCGACGGCGGCATGTGCAACGCCGACTTGATCATGCAGGTGAGTGAGCATCTCGGCGCGTCAAAACATGTCGAGAGAGTGCTTTGAGGGGCTAATGCAGCGTGGTTCTCTAGACTCAATCCGACCTCATCGGCATTCCCGTCACCCGCCCGGGGATGCGGGAGACCACGGCGCTAGGCGCCGCTATTGCAGCCGGTCTCGCCGTCGGGGTTTGGAACTCGTTTGATGACCTCAAGGAGGTCAACAACGAAGGACGCACAATCTTCAGGCCGTCGATTAGCACCGAGACGGCGTCGAAACGGTTCGAGCGCTGGGAGAAAGCTGTGCAAATGAGCCGTGGTTGGGCCAGCTGAGGGCCGCCTGGCGCTGCCTAGGCGCAGGGTGTCGAGATTTACGATGATTTCCCCCCCTTTTGGAGGATGACTGATTGAAGCAAGCTGTGTATTATACCATGACGGCCTGGGTGTTTTATCATGATAAGCTTGGGATTAAGCATGCATGGGTGGACGGCTACGCGTTTGAGATGGGTCGTGGCGTTTGAACATATTGAGAGTGCAAAGGAATGACCTGTTGCTTGTACATGAGATGAAACAGGGCATCATGTCAAATTGAATGCGGTGCGACGACCGTTGAACTGCACCGGGCGTTGTCTCTATGCGTCGCCAAGATCGGACGCCCGCGGCATAGGATGACGAGATGGGCAATTGCTGGAAGCGGGGAGGCTATTCCAAGAAGCTTTACAAGTTGCAGATAGGGGCGTTGAAGACTACCGAAAATAGCAATCTCGCAAAAGAGGCGAGGTTTCCACTTTTCATGGCGGGCGAGGCAGTGAAATTGGTAGTCGTCGCGTCCATGTGTCGCAAGGCCCTCCTCGTTTGAGTGAGTAGGTACTCAGCCTTTCGGGGCTACGCCACACTGGATTCCAGGCAGCGACTTGTGGAGAGGCAGTCAGTGGCTTGGCTGCTAGCGAGCAAGAAGCTTTTGCAAGTCGGTACTCGTCACGTCGAGACCCGCCCGAGGCGGTAGTCGCTGCGAATAAACTTGCATCTGGCCGTGCCGCTACACGAGAGAGAGAGATTGAGCGTCGAAATAACAGACAGGTTGCGAGGCACGGGGGCGGCGGACGGCCGTTGTTATTAAACAAGGTCGGCGAACACAAAGGCCTGGACCGCGGATGAGGCGGACGAACAAGTCGCAGGAGTTTCCCGATTGGGAATACTGCAATAAAAAGGCATGACGTGGACGTCAAGCACCGGGATAACAATGACAGGAGGCGCTAGGAAGTCGCGGACACTGACAGGCAAGACTCAAGAGTACCTTAGGAAGGAGCAGCGGGTTTGGTCAAAGCGCACAAGATGCAGTCCAGATTCCCGAGCACAGTGAGCGGCTCAAACGGGAACAGACGTCCGGCGGGGCCGCTGCGTATTACCTATTATGAATGATTTCGCAACGGCGGCCAATCTCAACACTTTCCCAGCCGTCTCCTCGACCAAGTGCCACGACCACAACCACCACTATCCCCAGAGACGCGCACACAATAACGGCCCAAACTCCCCAGGCCCCTCATGGCAGTGGAGACGAATGGCCGCGCCGTCTGTTCACTCTGGTCCGCCCAGGGCATCGGCTTCCGCACCCACCGGCTGTCGTCTGTCCCCTAGGTCATTTTATCCGAGTCATCGTGGGCCGAGTCCCTAGCCAGGCCCATTGTTCCCCTCTAGCGGAAGGGCACTTTTTCCGCCCGTCAAGTTTCAGAAGGCCCTGCGGCATTGCGCTCAGGAACGGGCGTCTCTTGCGATAGGCGAAGCCGTTGCCAAGACAGACCAGTAACTCTCCCCATGGAATACATAGGGCTCGGTGCACCCCTGTTTCCCCGAGGCGTTACATCTCTCTTCATCTCGATTTCGGTCCTCTCTCGACCCGTTCAACAGCGAATGCCGCCCGTCTGGGGAACGCGACCATCTGCCGACGACGGGGAACGCACGAATAAGCGCCGACTTTTGCCAGACGTCCGTCCCGCCGCCTTGGATCTTGCACGTAGCAAGCGCGGGTAAAAAGGCCCGAGGTCGCTGCACCCCGGCCGAGCGCACCCGACCCCGACAACTCTGCCTCCGCCTCTGTCCAGCCCTGCCCGGACATCACTGCGACGTCTTGTCACTGAGCCGGCGCCACCAAGCAATTGACTGGTCGCGTCTCTGGACCGGGAATATTGGCACCGTGGCTGCGCTTCATGCGGCTCTCACCTCAGCTCCCGTCGGCGTCCGACTATTGACTTTTTTCTTGGTCCGCCGCCCGGGGCAGGCCCAAGGCTGGTTCAATAGCCTTCGCCTTTTGTGAGTGCTGGACTGGATAGACGGCGCGTGCTGTGAAACACGACGACCGTTGGCACTAAATTCACTCAACGTCCACGGAAGGCCGGCCTCAGTCAAGCTGGCCAGCCGGGGTCAATACGAGCGAGGGAATCAAACAAGAACCTTTACCCTGGATTCCTCGACTCGTTACCATCTCCCTCCGTATCTCCCACTTCCACTCGCCCCTGTTCGTCCACAGCGCCCATCCTTCCCCAGTCACCACTCGTTGATTCATATCCCACCGCACCTCCATACCGCGGGAACGGGAAAAGTCCGAACGGGGAGCAAGACCACTGTGGGGAACCCTTGCATCCGTTTCCGACTGCTCATGGCGTAGCAGCCATGAACGCACCTCCGGTAGCCATGGCCGAGGACGAGGCCAACTCGACCTTCAGCCTCGAAGAAGGCGGGTCGAGCGGCGATGAGACAACCTCCAACAACGGCCCCGCCGCCGTCGCCGGCCAGAAGAGGAAGCGCGTCAAGTATCAAAAGACATCGTAAGCCCATCCGTCCCAATCTCGCAACGTCTCGTCGTCGTAGACGCGTCGTCGGGTCAAGCCACCCCCACCAGCTGACATGTTCATTTCTCAGATGCGAGCTCTGCAAGGCTCGCAAGGTGAAATGTGACCGCGCTGAGCCGGCGTGCTCGTGGTGTGCCCGACACAACCGGGCTTGCGTCTATCTCGAGAGGCAAAAGCCCGGCAGCCGCATCGGCTTCACCCTCGAGCTCGAGTCCAAGGTGAACCGGGTCGACGCCCTGCTGCAGACTCTGTGGCGTCGCGTCGAGGATCACATTGCTCATGACCATGGACAACCCTCCGGTCCAACCCCTATTCAGACTCTATCGCCCGCCATCAGCAGTCACAACACCTCGCACGTTGACGGCGTCACCCTGCCTTCCTCAACCGATGCCTTCGGTCATGCTAGACCCCTTAGCATGTCGGCCAGCACTCCGATTCTCCGCGGATCCACCCCCGCCGCCTACTCGAGCCCGTCATGGCGAGGTTCGATCGAGGCCGGCCGAGATGGCTTGCGGGCGGGTGCCCCGGCCATGTCCGTCGTCACCGGTCCGCCATCGGTAGTCCCTAGTATGTCGATGAGCAACGCTGATGTCCTATCCTCGTCCTCGTTCCAGGTCCCGGACGCCGCTTCCCGTTTTCCCACCGCTCCCCGGGCCGTTCCGTCGTCCTTCTCGGGCGGTAGCGATCTTCCGCCGCCCGACATGATTTATACGTTGGTGGACCTGTACTTCAAGCACTGCAACACCTGGTGCCCGATTTTGGATCGCAAGTCAACATTCAGCATCTTCTTCGGCTCCACTACCCTCAGCGAGGTCGACCGCATCCTCCTTCACGCCATCGTGGCCACGACACTGCGCTTCCTTAAGGACCCGCGCCTCACGCGGGAAATGCGTACGCACTATCATGCCGTGTCTCGACAAGCGGTCATGATGTACGCCATGGAGCACGTCAGTGTCGCCTCCCTCAAGGCGCTCGTCATCCTCGCCCTCGACGAGCTGGGCACCTCCAATGGCCCGCGCGGATGGAATATCCTCGCATTATTGACACAAAACGTGCGCCAGCTCAATCTGTTTGAGGAGAACTCCATGTTCCTGTCGCCGACTCCGGGGGGCGCTTCGGCACGGACCACTGGCGTTGGTCCGCCCCAGTCGTGGATCGAGGACGAAGGCCGCCGCCGGCTGTGTTGGATGGTGTACCTGCTCGACCGATACGCAACGGTGGCGACTACAACGCACGACTTCATGATTGACGATTCCAAGATGCGCCGCATGCTGCCGTGCTCGTACGACCTGTTCTCGCGCAACGTGCCTGTCGAGACGCGGTCGGTGGATCCTTTCACGGCGTCGACCCCTGGCCCGGCCGGCAGCGGTGTCGGTGTCGGAACGCCGGCGCCGACGTACGTCGTAAATAAGCCCGAGAACCTGGGCAGCTTCTCGTATCACTGCGAGATTCTCCGCGTTCTCAGCCGGGTTCACGACTTCGTCCGTGCCCCCATCGACGTGACATCGCCGACGGCCATCGCCGGCTGGCGGAACACGTATCGCTCGCTCGACAGCAGCCTGGACAACTGGCTGCAGGGTCTGCCAAGCGAATATGGCCGCATCTCGGCCCTATGCCACTCGGATCCGGCAAGCCGTGTGGCCAACTGGTTCATGCTTCACAGCGCCTACGTTACTTCGGTAGTGCGCTTGCATTCGGCGGCGGCATATCCGATGCTGCCTGCGTCGGCGGCGCACATGATGGCGACCTCGTCGCCCGCTTCGGCCGCGTCGCCGCACTCATCGCCGCCACATCAGTCGCTGTTTGCGCCGTCACACTACGCCGTGCAGCGATGCCTGGCGGCCGTCCAGAGCCTGCGCGACATCACGCAGGACGTCTACGAGGCCAACGGCCTGGACCTGGTTGGCCCTTCGTTTGCCTTTGCCCTCTGGGTTGCGGCGCGCCTCCTCATTGTTCACGCATCGGCAGTGGGCGCATCCGTCGATAACAAGATTGACTTCTTCATCGACGTGCTTGGCCACGTCGGCAAGAATTGGGAAGTTGCCAACGACTATGCCCGAGTCCTGGCCAGGGTCGTCCAGCGGGGGCGGCAACAGGGCGACGGCAGCTTCTGTAATATGAGGAGGTGAGTCATTCATACAATTTTCTCCATTCGGCGTTGAACATACGAGGCTAACGTGCTGCAGGAGTGCCCATGAACTGGTCAAACAGACGGCTGCGACGCGCCGGTCCGGGCTTCAGGAAACCATGTCGCAGCAAATATCACAGGCAGAGCTCGACGACATGGATGTCTTTGACTTCTTCAACTACCCCAAGGTCTCGGATCCGGGGACGCCGGACTCTCGAGGGCCAGATCCAGAATCAACGTGGCTCGGCTACAGCCCCATACTTCAATGACAACGAAAGGCCGTCCCGGGGACGGCCCGCCCCGGGACTCGGAGCCAAGTTTCACGTCTGGGATTTGTTTTCTTGGTGTTTTCCTTTGCCTGTGCAGGCTCCGACTCGCGCAGGACGTGGCCGGGCGCAAGTGTTTCCAGATCATCGGCGCGCTTTGCGCATGCGTGTAAGAATGGAGGGTCGGTGGGCAGGACTTGGCGTCCTAGATGGGGTTTCAAGGCAACGCATTCATGTCTAGGGTTACATCATGTCCGGATGGCTATAGACAAAACACGGTTTGACATACTCGTCGCTTTCCTCGCGTGATATATCTTGGCGGACACGCGCGATATGCGCGGGTGCCAGGTTCAGGGCACTCATGGTCGTTTGAATATCCCACGCAGGCCAACGAGCACCGCCTTTCTGCTGACTTTTACCTGCCGAGGCAGATGTCCCCCTCTCCTGTACTCGTGCCCATCTCTGCGCACTCGGCAGCGTGAGATCTCATGCAGAGGCCTGCAGCGAGAGCGACTGCTCCATTAAGCGCGGCGCTCTCCGCCAAGCTGGCCGTACAATCTCCCGGCTCGAAATCCTACAGCACACCAGAAACACGGACATGCTTTGGCAGCGTCACCAAGACGGATCCGCGAGCATCCAGCCGTATCCGGCGGGACGCACGTCTAAGGGGCCTCGCCGACGGTGCCCGCGCGGGGAAATGTGACGCGTCTCATTCTCTGCCCGACCTTTGCACCTACAGTATGTACAGTACGGTCGTGTCGACTGACGGCCGCCGTGCGCACCGGGCGTGGGAAGCGCTGTCGATCTGGGATGTGCAAACCTGGAGTCGCACGACCGGCTGCAACGGCGGCGCGTCGAGGCACCTCGTTCCCGAACGGCGTGAAACTACCGCCCTTTCGCTTCCATGCGAATACCACTCGCCCTTTCACCTCGTCGAGACGCAGGGCTCGACTGCCGAAGCGGGCGTCTCCGCGGGAGGCTCTACAGTATTGAGAGAGTCTGGCGTTTACCTGCGGTTCTGGATGTCTGCTCTTTTGGTTTTCTCGAACGTGGTGGAAGCAGACGATGCCATGCTCACGCCGCTGAAGCCCACCCATCCTGATCTCATGCCGCTGCACGTTTCCGTCGCGTCCAATCAGCCCAAGCCCCCCTATTCGTCCTTGCGCGCTCCTGCGCACATGGTCCCCTAGGGTAGGGCTCAAGGTCAGAGTACTTGAAGGTTCGCGGGCCCCTTCTCCGTAGAGCGCGGTCCTGCGTGAGACTCCTTTCCCACCTCAGCGTCCGCCGTGTTTCCTTCTCTGTCTATACGCAAACGCCCGCTCCCTGCCCATGAAGCTCGCCGCCTTGGTATCCGACAATGCCGTCCTCCTCGGCGGAGGCCTGGTCCTCTTGTTTGTCGTGAACAGGGTCGTCTGGTACTTTAGACTGAGGCGCTTCGGCGGCCCCTTTTGGGCCGGGCTGTCCGACTGGCCGCATAGTCTGGCCATGTTGCAGGGCCGATGCCACGAGTGGTACGCGGACGTGAGCGAAAAGCACGGTTCGTCCCCGTATACACACACATCTTCCCTGAACCTTTCTCGCCCAACATGTCTCGTCTATAAGATCCCATCTTGACCTTAGGCACCCAAGGCCCCATTGCCAGAGTCGCCCCGACGGTCCTCATCACGTCGTCGCCCGACGTATGGGCCCACGTCAACTCCAGGCCGGGCTACAAGCGCTCCGACTGGTACTACAACGCGTGCCGGCTCGAGCACCGCCGCGACAACGTCTTTAGCCAGACGGATAACCGCGAGCATGACCGCCGGCGGAAGCAGATGGCTCCCGGGGTAACGGCGCCACCCCCCGGGGACTGTAGTCCCGCGTTAAGGTCTATTAAAGGGACGGCCTGCTGACGGATTGGGCGTCAGTACTCGGGCAGAGAGAACCTCGACCTCGAGCGCACCGTAGATGAGCGCATCGCCGACCTCATCGCCCTCATACGCACCCGCTACGGCCCGACCGCCGAATCCCCCACCTCGCCGCCGCTGCTCGACCTCGCTCAAAAGTTGCAGTTCCTAACGCTCGACGTCATCAGCAGCGTCGGCCTCGGGCGCTCCTTTGGCACGCTGCGCGCCGACGCCGACACGCAGGGCTTTGCAGCTATCGCCGAGGGCGCCCTGGGCACCGCGAACACCGCCCTCGCCCTCGGCCTCGTCCGCCTCGTTCACGCGCCCGCAGTCCGCGCGTCTATGCCCGACTGCAGCGCGAGGTCGATGAAGCCGTGGCCGAGTCCGAAGTCAGAGCCGAACCCGGAGCCGGCGCCGGCGCCGGACTCGGCCCCACCATCATCTCGGCCGCCCGCGCTCAGCAGCTGCCCTATCTGCAGGCCGTCGTCCGCGAGTCGCTGCGAGTCTTCCCTCCTGTCGCCAACATCTTCTCGCGCGATGTGCCCGCCGGCGGCGATACGGTGCTCGTCGATGGCCAGCCCGTCTTCCTCCCCGGCGGCGCGTCCATCGGCTACTCGGCCTTCGCCATGCACCGCAGCCGCGCGCTGTACGGGCCCGACGCCGCCTTGTTCCGGCCGGAGCGCTGGTTCGACAAGGATCCGGCGCGCCTCGCCGCCATGGTTCGCACCAACGAGCTGATCTTTGGCCACGGGCGCTTCCACTGCCTCGGTCGGCCAGTCGCCATGCTTGAGATTTCCAAGACTATTTTCGAGGTCGGCTCAGCCAATGTATGCCCTTATTTCCTAACAGCATTGCTGACCAGTACATTGTAGCTGATGCGTCATTTTGAAATGGCCATTGTGAACCCGACTCGACCGTGGAACGCTCGCAACTCTGTTGGTCTTTTTATGATTTCAGACATGTGGGTGCAAGTTACGATGCGAAGCTGATCACCGATTGACATGCCGCGTTGGGCCATATACACCTGCCTTTGCCGTGAAGGTGTATCAGCCCAGGTTTGTGTACAGGGCCATCTCGAGATTGGGCCACCAGAGTAAACAATTTCGAAGGCTCGTCATTATGATAACCACCCACTGGGCACGAAGTTGTAAAGACTGGTCATGAAATGTCGTCTTGGTAATTCGCAAGGCTTTCTATCCTGTGCTTCTATGGTTTGGTTTCATAAGGATGAGTCCATTGCTGTTAACTTTTCCAACGCCATGTCGCTATTGTCGTTGTATTCGTGAAGTTTCAAATGTTCAACCGGCCAAAGCTTGGCGGATGCGTTTGGTTTCCATCGCAGTGTAGATGCAATCGCATGTCATTCCTTATCGAAGGGCAGCGCTATTGAGCGTGTTCTGGTTTTTGTGCGTAAACGTTCGTGCTGGGCTGCGTTAGCATCGATGCAAAAGGTATGCAAGAGGCTACGCACACGACATGATACGGCCGAAGCTTTGGGTTCCTTATCGCCATGCGCATCTCGAGGACAAACATTTGAATCTCAACGTATTCCCAGCCCATAATTTCTCGGAGCATAAAAAGCGCAAAGCCTTCGAGGCTCTCCTCGAGAAAGGCGAGATTATAGATGCCAATGTGCTTCATCCTCGCATCGCTGCTCCAGCCACCAGACGGCACCTGGTATGACTTCTCGACGATGTCGATGAAGCCAGCTTGCTCCATGAGATGGCGCATGTTACCGGGAAGTCCGATTCGCGCCGTCTTTCCTATCCGATCGAACGCCTCCAGGAATACACGAGACCAGCGCTTGAAGATGTGGTCGAAGTCATCGCGGACCTCGGGAGCGTCGCTATAGAGGGTAACGTTGAACTCGAAATTCTCGATCCAGCCTCCAGGTGTAAGTGCGCGAAAGGCCTGGCTGTAAAGTTTGGACCAGTCGTCGATGCTGCCGTAGAGCCCGCGGATGTGGATAAAGTCGAAATTGGCCGGGCGCCAAGTCCACTGCAGCTGGGCGTCCTCGATTTGGAAGAGGCAGTTGGGAGGGACCCATGTCGGCTGTATGGGGCTGATGTCGGTGCCGTACACCTCGGCCGAGGGATAGGCATCAGCCATATCAATGGCCCAGATACCCGTGCCTGTGCCAACATCCAGAACCTTTGTCAGGGGCTTGGTTATGGGCGCTTCGAATAGCCTGTCGCCTGTGAGCATGGTGATGAAGTGATGAGCTATGTCGAGGCCATTGTTCTGGCGTTCATCGTTGGGGCCCCAATACTCCGTCGTCTTGGAGTTTTGGTATGTGCGGCCGTGAATATTACGATAGTCGTATATACTATCGGTGAGGGAAGCCGTGGAAGAGTTGATGCTAACATGGAGTCAGTAGTTTTCGGACGATGCAAGGCAGGAGTCGATCGACCTGGCAGTATCGCCAATGGCAGAGTCTACGTCATCGTCTTGATCCTTTGCTCGTAGTCGACATCAGTAAACGTGTCGTGCGGCAACCAGCGTCTCGTCTCGTACATATGGAATCTGAGTATTAGTCGGATAAGTCTCAGGCTGTGGCGAGAAGCGCGACTCCTGGGCGACGTGTGGTTCGTCTAGTAGGGGTGAAGGCGGCCGCGGATCCGCCGCTAGGATTTGGGAAGGGTCCGGGGTGGACATAACCGGCGTGAGAGCATATCTGGGCCGCTGTGTCCCTCCAGACAATGAAATTGAAGGCGCGGCGATGTTTGTAGCAAAAGAGAGCGACGTTGATGGAGAGCAGCAGATTTGGACGGTGACGGATTGGCTGCAGGATCGAAAGGGAAGGAAGGAAAGCTCTCTCTAGAGGCGACGGGTTAGCAAGAGGCGGTTCAAGGAGACAAGGTACATACTCTGTACTCGGAACTAAGACAAGTACGAAGTACAGTACTCTCGATGCTGCAAGTGACTTCTTATAAAAGTCAAATGTGGAAAAAGGTCCTCTGATTAAAGAGAGTGCCGACGTGCGTGGCAGGTACCTTGTCCTCCCGAACAAGGTATCGCGCCCCCACCGCCATGTGCGCGCGTTACATCCCACTGCGCATCAGGTACTTTGGCTGTCGGGGTTCACTGTCTGTGGTCTCGTCGAGATTTGAGCGGTCATCCATACAGGCGAGGTAGAAAGGTCCACTGCAGGCCAACACGACCAAAGCAGAACGGTCCAGAACTGATCATATGCTGCCGGTTGGACGAGTCCTCTTGTTGCGCTACTGAAGTAGGCTGGTTGAGAAAGCAGCCCAGCAGCACAAGCGTCGTCAACCACCATGGAGTCTAAAGAGGATCCAGGCACTTGATCGACACGACCCTCGGCAGGAATGCACTTGATCGATGCTCGAGAACACGCTGCAAGTACAGCTGTGGAGAGGAAGCCCGCATCGGGGGACAGCCTACAGCCGGGATCATTGTCGGCTCCGCCGCAGCTCCTCGTGGCTCTAGCCCTAACTTCACTCCTCTACTGTATTGATGGAGTCGTCTCGTTTCGGCTTATAAGACTAATGTTTCGTTGCATCTTACACGTCGAAAGCATCTGGTTCTGTGCCCTCGTCCTCATACCGGTCCGCATGCGTAAGTATCCCATACTTGTCTTGCGGGCCAACACTCAAAGCCCAACGGTGCTGCGCCTGGCACTCCAGACCTTGGCATAGAATCCGGGCGAGAAGCTGACATTGAGTACAGGCATGCGCACCCGGTCAGGATCTTACTCTCGCCGTACGCCTCTTCAGCTGCGCTAAAGCCCGTCGCAGAGCAGCCATTTGTTGGAGGATAACGCTCCTGTGTGACCAACCAATGTGGCGTCTCGCATGGAGAAGTAGCTGGCTGTGCTGTACCACCGAAGCTTATCATCACACCGGTGGCCCCTCCTGCCTCATCTCCCTGTAACTGCGATCTCGACTCTGTCTCAGGACCCCGCGAGACGGATGTTGGGCCGCAAGACTCGATTCAGCTGAGCACATGCGGGGGATGACACGATTGTAACCCGATAAGATTCTCCCTCGGCTTCTGCTGATTTCGAATCGACCTTGGTGGGTATTGGCGATTTCTCTCGGCGCTCGGCCAGGCCTAGATCTTTAAAGCATCATCAATGAGGAGCCCAACATTGGCGTACACACAAGTTTCCAGCTCACATGCTTCGCTTGAAGCTCCCTCATCATAGCGCATCGTCGTTATTGGCCAGCGGCACGAGCACGAGCTGCTGCAGAGGCTCCACTCTCCCCCGCAGTCAGCATACCCACTCGCGAGCAGCTAGGAGCTTCAACCAATCAGAGCCTCGCCACCGCACACTCACACGGGAAGCTGAACCCCGATTCCCGACGCCAAAGACGCAGCTTCGTCACATGACCGAGCAAAGGTCACGTGAATGGCCTAACTCTCTAACTATTGCACGAGCGTATAGTCAAACCAACCTATCCCCCCTCGCCTAAGATAAGAAGGAACCTAACCTCACCTAAGGGGGAACCTAGCTTAACTAGCGTAAATATATATAGCCGCTAGTAGAATTAATTTATAATAGAAAAAAGAGATATATATAATTAGTTATTACGGAATAGCTACTTCGTAATATCTAGCCGAATAGACATATAGCTACTTTATAGATACCTTACAATAGCTATGCTATAATAAGGTATATTATTTATCCGTAGTCGTTGAGGGTATTACTTAGTAAGGGTAAGCAAAAGAGGATTATATAGTCTTAATACTAATCCCTAGTAATACTAAGCCGGCTAGCTAAGCTTAGATAACTAAGAGATATGTGTGAACGTCGCCGATTTGGTGGGAATGATCTATTTCTTCGAGAAGCGTTTGCTTGAGGAAGTGAGGCTATAATGCAGGTAAACTTGGTCTGGTCGAAGGGAGACTACTGCGCTGCGCACTGCTAAACAATTGAGAAACTCGAATCCTTCGAGAGGTGCATTGGCAGGAAGTTTCTGGAAGAAAACAAAGTCAACAATTTTCGGAATCGAGTATTCGGTTACTGCCGCTGGCACATGTCGAGGTGCTCCGTCAAAAAAGGCTCCATGAAGACGTTTGAGTTTATCAGTGGTGGGGGAGAATGCTTTTTCGATTTCGCTTTGGCCCGAGAAGGGGTTGGTCTGCCTCAGATAATCACCGAAGTGACGCAGCGTTGGAAATGTGAGGAAGACCAAAGGAACCAAGGCCATCAGTAAATACATAGTGATCTTGCGGAGAAATGCAACTTTGGGCCTTGCGACGAACGACAAGGGCATGGCGAGAGCAAGATTTCAAGTGCGGCTCATCTATTGCTGATCCTGGCGATATGGCAAGGTGTTCTGATTGGAAACGACATATACCCGCTGTGCGACTAGAAGACCTTTTTCTGCTGCGTGTCCTCGCCGGATACATCTGGGCGATCGGGTACATTGACTTTCTTCCATCTCCCGGAAGCGCGTCGTGTCGTCAATCATTTTCTCTTGCTTGGGAACTTACCTCTGTGCTTACGGTGGACACGTCAGCTCCTGCGTGTGCTCGCCACAGGCTTGCTACTTGAATGTAAGCCTGTTGAAGCCGCACGAGGTAGTTGGTTTATCCGGCAGAGGCTGATTGCCACCCGGCTGAACATCCTTTTCATCAAATAGTCACCAGTGTTACCGGCCCGGCCACGACGCAAACCGAAATCAACATGCATTGACCAGCGATGACAACACCTAGCATCTGCTAGACATTGCGTGAGTAGGCCGAGAATCCAGTCAGCTGTACCACAAAGCGCAACGTGTCGAGTCAAGGCTGTACAAGCTAATCTTTGGTGTAGCGTGTCGCCCTTCGGTAAGAAACGTTCCTTAGGTAGAAAGTGGCAAAGTAATGGGTCTCTCGCCGAAGCGCCCGATACATCATCACGATAAAACCCCTTATTTCCTCCTGTATAGCCTTCCGCTCTTCTTCGTCATCCTCTTGAACCGCGTTCTTCCCGGCTTCACGTCCAAAAATATCTCAACATTTTTTCAAGACTTAAAACATCAAGGTACGAAAACCAAACTCAATCTTTACTACGAACGTCTTTCACTAAGCACTCCACTTCACATTCGCCACCCGCTTGCAAGCCATTTCTCCAAGATACGGTAGGCAGCTTCCCGCGCGTCGCCGGGAAGCGTATGACCAGCACCGTCGACGGTTACCATTGCGAGACGGCCGCTGCTTGTAGCCTTCCATTCTCCAGTTGCGCCGAGCCCAAGAGGAAGTGGTTTCCACTTTTTGACAGCAAAATCTGCCTGCTCTCTCCACCTGAGCCGATCGTATGTCCACTTGGAACCAGGCGTCGTCACCAAGGGGTCTCGGTTGCCGTTCATGACTAGTAACTTGACGTCGGCAACGCTCTTCTGGGCTGCATAGTCTTCTAGCACGTCGACGAGCTCTTTTGTCGTCGGTTTCCAAAGCGCTCCTTGGCTAAATGTGGCCCAGAAGCGCCGCCCCATTAGGTCGAAGTGATAGGAAGGATCCTTGTCGAGCGCCTTTTTAACCCAATCTTGATTAAGATACGACGTCACGTTGCCCGCAGTGGGATCTTCGCAATCAAGCCAATTCATATTTGGGTCACATCTTGATCTCTTGTGAACTGTGAGAATATATTATTATTAGCCTTGCTCCTTTTTTAACGGTTGTGGCGTGCGACGTAGTGACTGTTGATTGTTGAACTTACTATTCTGAGAATGCCGCCTTCCAGCCAATACCTCATCTTTATACGCGGCATTAATATGCCGTTGTCCGAAGTCCCAGATAGCATTGCACTCAGCACTTTCCCTATAGGCAAGTTGGCAGCTGTCGCCGAGGCGTTGGAGCTCGGGAAGGTGTAAGGCAATGTGTTCGCAGGCCGTGGCGTTTAAAATACTCCTCTCCTTCTCCCTACTATTATCGCAGTAGAGCTCGTACATTCCGTAAAACAAGCCCGTAAAGTCAATAACGGCGTCTACTAATATTAGTGAGTCGATACGGCCCCAAAATGCCGTCTTAGAGCCGTACCGGCGCGACTCGAGGATATGGTGGAGGTAGACGGGACCGTAGTGGCCGCCATAAGACTCGGCCGCGATGTGGATAGGTAGATATTTCTTAGAAGGGAATACATCGGTAAAGAAGATATTAAGGAATTGCTGAAAGTCCTCGGCCGTGTCTTCTTCTCGTACGGCGAGCGGCATGCCTTCCTCTAAGTGCGATAAGCCAGCTCCGGCGGGTTGGTCTAGGAAGAGGAGCGAGGCGTTATTGTTCCATGACCACGGGTTAGGTTCAGCCTTATTGACTCTAGGTAGGAGCCAGCAGGGCCCTATCTCGTCTAAAAGGCCTAAGGTCGAAGATGCGCCGGGCCCGCCATTCATCCAGATAATAATTGGGTCATTTTCAGGGTCACTGCGGCTTTCGAAGAACCAGTAGAAGAGGTCGTGGCCTTTGCTCACATTTATTGTGCCAGTCCACTGCGATTCTCCATATGTAGGACAAGTCCTGTTGTCCTGCTTCTTCTTACTGAAGCGGTCAGCCTGAGTTGCCCGCTCTTCAGATGCAGTCGGTTCTCGCACAGGCTGATGCAGGTCCGAGGAAGTCCCTGGACGAGCGAGTGGCCACTGAGTCGCTCCGATACCGTCTAGGAGGGCGGCCAAGGTGAAAGGGGTGAGACAGCGCATGTTTTCTCAAAGTTTTGAGTTCAAAATTGGCTCCAGTCGAGTTCAGTGTAGAGCTGGAGCAAAGAACGTACTGCCTTCGTAGATCATATGGCGCACCGCGACGTGGAGGTCAAAGGAGACAACATCTGTATGTCCGGTTGGTTTGATCTTTTACACAAATTCAGCGGGACTGTCCTGGAACTGCCTCCTGCTGACGACTGATGCCGTGCAGTGCATCCGGCCGCCCACCGAGTTTTGCAGCGCGCTTCAGGTTATGTGCATTGCATGGACCCCACGCTATTTCCGCTCAGGGTGGTAGCGAAGATCGGCTCGGCATCCTGGCGTGGCGGACAAGTTGCTTCAAGAGGCAGGTCGCTAAGGGACGATTGGGAGTAGCAGCGTCAAGGAAAGGGAGGCGTCGGGAATTCGAACTTGTTTCCTGCGTAAGGACTCGGGCATCGACTAGCAGTTTACCTGAAGACGGAAATCAAGTCCATCACTTGCAAGTACATAGTTGCTGGGGGTTAGATTCACTTCTTCTCTGCTCTGTTTCGCGATGGACGAACTTGAACTGTCTTCGCTGAAACATATTCAGTTTCCTATCAACTCAATCAGCTGCTGACAAACATGATTTTCCCCCAGTATGAACCCTTGAGGCAAGTTGCATCGGACGAGCAATGCAGCAATCAGATGGGCCGCGAAGAGGCCTCGACCCAGCTTTCCGTTCCATATTCATCAGAGAGCAGGGCTCACGAGCTGCTCTATATTCTCATTGCCCTGTTGAGCGTCTCTGTCACGTTCAATATTATGTTCGCCACCAAGTCAAGTCTGGCTGCACCTCGTCCGAAAGCAGAACCAAGCTTCAGTAAGCTCAACCATGTCATAAGCTTGTCTTTCTGTCGTCTAATCCCGACCATCACACAACTGCAGCCGGTCTGGCTTGGAACGTTTCAGTTCCGAATGCGAACCAGGCCATATCCTTGGATGACCCTTTCTGGGACAATCCAGATTTCCACGACCACGTCGGCTATGTCGCGCTTGATCATGAAATGGCCAAGGCGCAAGGCATTGAGCCCTCGCAGAATTGGCCCTGGGACCATTCAAAGGGCATATACATCCTTCAAGCCTGGCATTCTTTACACTGCGTGGTAAGAATCTTCAGATCCCCCAAACTTGGTTCTTTCCAGCTTGAAGATGGCCAAAAAGGGCTAGAATACGCGCTTCAGAACCAAAAACTAACAAAATTGGCCAACGAGGATGCACTGCGTATCTCGCTCAAGGCATTTCGCGATGGTGAAGGCCAGTTGTGGACAATAGACCATTTAGCTCACTGCCTCCACTTGCTTCTCAACGATGTCATCTGCAAGGCCGATGATATGCCCCTCTTCACCGGGCGATACACTGTTCAAGGGAACAAAACAGTATATTTGGCGCCCGGCCAGGGTCAAACGCGAATCTGTCGCGATTTCAAGAGCCTTGTCCGGTACGCCAAGGCGAACTCTGCATGTTACTTTCGCCCTCGACACTACTACATACCCATTTCCGAGCGATACAAGCATTGTCCAGATGGAAGCGAGCCATGGCTCGGCAAGGGGTGAATATCTAGGGCCCCGCGGCTCACATACGAGGGATTCACGGATTTAATGATGTTGTTAGAGGAAATGCGACATGTACCAATGTTTACGTACGACGAGACCGGTCAACTTGGAAGGGTATGGGACTTTATTCGCACATGAAACATCCAAAACTTGCTTTTGGTGGTCACCATAAGACAATGAGAATTCCGTTTCTCTCTCTGCAATACACTGGTTCCAAACGCATACACCAGATGCATCTAATCAATGACACCAGTCACTGGGTCGACTTCAAACTCTACTACAATAACGACGATACCAGAGATCACTTCGTCAGTCCCAACATCGCCACCTGAAGAGATGGTTAAGGAGGTAAACATACCATGTCCTATCGAATTGTCTAAAATGGTAAAGCTTTGGCATTAATGTCTAGATTCAAACCAGATCTGACGGGTCTGTACGTACGTTTGTTTGAACCAATGGTTCTCTCCTCCATTCGTACAGTATCAGACGTCGCAACTACAGAAGTGAGCGGATTAGCGCTCCTTTTCTGACCAACATGACCTTCCACGGCACTTGAATACTGCATAGCCTTGTGGGCTCGGGGGGTTGCGACTGCGAATGAAGCTCCAGCGAGAACAGCGAGCCAGAAAACGTTCATCGTGGAACGGCAAATGTTGTAAGTCAGATGTGAAATATGAAGTCTTTGTGAGCCTCGATAATAGCATTACGGTAAGAGATCAATGCCACCGGTAGAGAATATATCGTTAATTATATAATTCCTCAGATCGCTCCATCTTAGAGGCGCACCACGGCGGTTTTAAGCCGATTCAAGTGAGGGGAACCAAACACTTCCAAGGCACAAAACCCCGCGGAATTATGAACAGAGCCCATGATTTCTGAAAGAAGAGGCATACATATGATACATTGCTTCTGCGGCCATGTAGGCAATATGCCCGATAAAGCTTCCGCGAGCGCCAGGTTGAGCGTATCCACGAGGTAGTCGATTGTTCGGCGTAGTTTTCTTCATCAGGGATGCTCTCGTGCAGGAGGACCTTTTGTTTATGCACGCCCCCAGCCAACTGCATTAGAGACGGGTCACCGTGCCGCGGCAAGCAGGTAGCGCCTCCGCGGCGCATCATGTGCCTCTAGGCACTAATCTACACAAGACAGCAGGCGGCTTAAACGCCGGGGGACGAGGTATACGCGCTGCTTGCTATTTACGCATACCGTCATCACCTTTAACTAAAGTTTAAGACATAAGCCGGCTGCCAGAGCTGTCCAAGCGCAGATGTGGTAGATACAGACGCCAGACGGCTCCTTCACTTTCTGTTCCGTTGAACTCTCTAATCTTGATCTTTTGCTTCTGTCAACTTGTCAAGGACCTTCTAAAGATTAACGCAAATGCGTTTTATACAGCATTATGGCACCCAGGGCCCTCTCCAAGGAAACGTAAGCCTAGCGGCATCAGCTGTACGTAAGGCGCACAATCACAATAACAAGGAGTGAAGAACGTGGACCAAATGATACGATCGTTGATCTCTGAAGAGCTCTTCCAATGCTGCAAGATGACACTTTTATACCCGCACGAGGCTGTCCAGCCTCGTCCTTCAATGCAGATTGTCCAACTCAGGCAATATCCGGAATCGTTCAGCCGTCCACTCCAGCCAAGCATTTAGGCGCGTGACATGTACTTGAAAGATCTTCTGGATACGGAGCACTGCGGTCTTTAGTCGAGATTATAGTCTTGCGGCCAGAAGCCACACCCTGGTGGTAAAGCTTCAGTGTTCCTAACAACATTGAATCTTTCTGACTGAACGCTTGCGGGTAACACCTGTAGTCTAATAACCGCAGACCTCTCATTCCCTGACAAAGAAGTTGCTATTGAGGATATTATCTTTTGCCCATCATCGAGATTGGCGCCATGTGAAAAAACGAAGCAAGTTTTGACCTTAAGAACAGCTAAGAGGCTATCAATTGATGCCTTTGGCCGGAGCTGGCTGCATACATGTAACTTATGCAGTAGACTCGCGCATCAAGCATCGGGGCTGAGTCTCGGCGGGACGGTGGGATGGGGGCAATGGCTGCTTCTCATACGGCGTCTTCATGCTGCTGGACAGAGTCCCGCTGTACGGAGCGTTCGACGTGAATCTTTCCGGCGGGCACGTCATGTCCTTGGCGATGTCCTCGGCTTATCGCTCGCACTTCGAGGTCTGCCGTCGGGCCAGTGATGGGAGCGATCGACGATGGCGTTTTGTTCAGCTTAAGCTGTTCCTGATCGATGTCCCTCGATTGCTTTGAGCCGATGGAGCCGATGGAGACAAGCGAGATGACACTGCGGATGCTGCGAAGAATAGCTTCTGGGGCAACCGATGAGAATACCATCCAGATGGACGGCAAGTTTACCGCGACTAAGCTGATGCCCATTTCAAGTATCCAGTAGAACATTATTCGGGATTGGTTCTCTATTTTGAAAGCACATCAGCGGGCGAATGCCTGTTATATCGGCAATCTCTCCGTTGCAGGCTGAGAAACTTACGGACTGGATCGCCAGATGTATGGATCTTTTTTAGACCGGCTGGTTCACATACATATATCAGTTGCGTATTGTTGGGAAAGGAGAGAAGCAAATGATGAATATTCACATACTCTGCACCATCTTAATGATTATCACCATGCGAGCGATAGAAGCCGCAACGCCGCTGTCCGCAATGTCAACATATCAAGACGTGTCATGTACCAACAGGCGATCAATGTTGATCTTCGTGGACAAGGAAGAGACGTACACGCAAGCTAGAAGGAAGATGGCTGCAATGGAAATCTTGCGAGACGTAGTGGTGTGGAGTTTCATGATCTGGTGAGTCGCCAGTTTCTTAGTGATGGAGAACAGGTACTTCAGGAGGGAGAGCGAATTAAGGAGATGGAGGCTGGGAGGGGAGTTGGGCTCACACACCGGATAGATTGGTAGAATCAAGACCCAGATGTCCAGTAGGAAGTCTGAGATGGCTAACCCCTCCATAGCAGGATAGGAGAGGTCGCAATATTTGAGCTGAGTGCCATCCCAAATAGCGTTGAAATGAATATGGCATTGGAACGCGGTGAAGATTTCCATCGCGACCATCCACACAAGAACCAACCCGATGCTGACAGAGATGGTTATGCTATAGATAGCCGTCCGGCTCGCGACACAGAAGATGCGTTGGTAGAAGAAGAGGATGCTAGCCTTGGTGCACCCCAGCGAGATGATGGACATAAGGGTCAAACCCATCTGAGACTTGAAGACTATCAGCATCCAGGACGTCAGTGAGGATCGTCTCGATTCGCTCACCCGAGCATAGGGTTTCTGCGTGTCTGCCACGTATTGCGCCGTGAGGTCCGTCAGGGAATAGCCTAGTCTCTTTATGCTGATGGCTTGAGCTCAAGCGTTAGTGGGAGCAATGGCAGCCTTGAGATTGACAAGGAACTTAACGCTTACAGTACCAAAGGCAGATGCAGCTACCCAAGAAGGAGGCCTATCTGTATTATTAACGGAGGGTTCAATCGATATTTTGGAACGATCAAGATCAACGGTTTTGGAGGACGGGTGGCTCACCAAGGCGGGTAGAACCAAATAATCATCAGCCTTTTTTGGGACCTTTTGACGACGTCTCGCACCAAAACGCAGCGTCACGACTATCAGGCTCAGGCCAAACAAGACGATGCTAAGGGCTAGAAGATTCGCTCTGCCGCGATCAGCCTCGGTTGTCTGAGGAACCGTAGACGGCATGGCGAGAGTAGGTATTCAACAGATCGAGCGAGCCCCTGGGAGGTAACAGAACCCGCACCGCTAGCATTGATTGTTAACAGGGAGCTGATCGTCTTCTCTGGCAGGCCCAAGAATTGTTTCCTGCTCTCGAAGTTTCGCAAGGGGTTTCCGCAGCGCAACACCAAGCAAGGGAAAAGCAAGACCACCTGACGTCTAGGCGGGAGCGTTGCAAGTGACGGGAATAAAACAGAGATGGCGGAAGCCCCGACAATTAAACGCAGTTCGAAATCGCACCCGCATGTAATGTGGGATAGAGTGGGCGTCCTGTATTGGGATTTCTTTTGGCGCGGTATAGTAGAGCCCTATTAACGTACTTATGAGCGACAACACATCATCGTTCTGCAGCAGTCCCGCGTCCAAATGCCAGGTTTCCTTGTGAGTTCCGGCCTTCTTGACCAAGCATCGTGTCTATCCGACAGTACCTTCCGCATGACCGGGGCAAGTGCATTGCTACCGCAGGCGGATGCAGTTCAGTTTAGGCAACCCCGTGCCGGGACCTTTGCTATGCATCACGTCTTACCAACAGTAGGTGGTTTGCACGACCGGGACATAAACGCTGCAGCTGCATACGGTACATGCATAACACGCTCCTCATGTTTGTTGTAAGGACGTCGGAAACAAGGTGGCCTTGGAGGCGGCCAGTACGATGTGCAGAGACAGCTGATGCATCGCGTCGCGCTGCGCATCCGGCTGTCCTGAGTTTCTGTTCACTGCGCAAAGTCAACCTTATTAAGGGCTACCATCGCGAACTCGTTCTCCGGAACCGAACGGTTCGATTATTTTTACTATCGAGATAGATTCCTCTAATACGTATCAATGATAAATACGCCGAAGCTATATCAAGTCTGCGGTCTAGCAAATACTTAAAGGGCTCGCCATCGTCCATGTTTGTTACCTCCTGCCTAAATTACACGTGCTTAGCGCAGTCCAGCAAGATATCGTCAACGTTGGAATACATTTTCGTCCAACATCCCAGCATGATGTCTCCTCCAAACAGCCCTTTGACGTCAGGGAAGATGGCCTTCTTGAAAAAGGCATCAACGCGTGATTCATACTGTTCCATCTCCTCCATTGAATCAAACAATCCACCGGGTCTCGGTACGGCCAGTGTCCTCGGATGATTGTGTAAAGGACGGATCCAAGACTGAAAATGTCTGTGGCCGGTGTTGGCGTCCCAGCTGGAGCAGAGTTGGGGTCAAAAAACCCGGCGTCTGGGAGTCCCCCGCCGTCTAAACCTAGCCCTTCACATACGGACCCGCCAAAGTCACAAAGCCAGAGATCCAAGGTTGTGGAGCTTGTAGCATGAATGAGGAAGTTGTCAGGGCGCAGATCGCTATGCACAACGCCTCGACTGTGAATATAGGCGACAGATTCGATGGCTTGTCGAAACCATTTCTTTCGGAGGGGTAAAGGTATGACGTTATTTCGGCTATCGAGATAGTGCTGTAGACTGCCATGGCTGGCCTCGGCAAGAAGTAACCCGGTCGGAAACTCGGTCTGCCATCCAAGGCATCTTGGCTGTGTTAGTTTGAAGACACATATACCGGAGACTGCCTATCGTTCCTTACGACCCTAGGATGCTCTCCTAGTCTGCCTAGTATCTGCTGTTCGACGGAGTAATGCCTTGCAACACTTGGTCTTTCTCGTATTACTTGGTCCTCCAATATTTTTGCCGGGGCTTTCAAGACGACTCCCGGCTTGACTCGAAAAAAGATGGAGGTAGAGCCTAGAAAGCGAAGTCTTTCCATCGAGACTGCGGCTGGGGACGCGGTTGGAGGGAGAACACGGTCGGATGGCATCATCAGTCACGGATTCAAAGAGTGATTAGGATAGGTTCATTTCAAAGAATATAGACACAACTCGCCGCGGCCGTGAGCTCGACTTAGCTGACGTGAAGGTCGCTAGCAGGTAGGCCCTTATTTCTGGTGACGAGGCACAAAAGGGGTTATCTGGGTAAGTAGCCGTAGGGGACGTTAGCGATAGTGGCTTTCAACCCTGCATTGTGTTGCCCGGGCGACAACTCAGCTTAGCCGCTGTTGGCGCAGCCGACGATGCGTTGGCTGTCCGTCTCTTAATCAATTAGACCACGTCTCGTCGTTGAACAGCCCAATCAGCAGCGAAATTGGCCTTCGGAATTTCGAGCGCGATACCGTCCAACATAGAGTCCAGAGGCTGCTCGCCGAAGTCTACAATAACCGGCGTCTGCGAAATAGTTTCGGTATGCAAGGCACTATAAAGTTCGAGGGGCATACAAATGTAGGCCAAGACAATAAATCCATTTCTAAATATCTGGAGGACCCGACGACCGGTGGGGTTGCAATAGCTAGTGCAGTCCCCAGGTGTCGGGTCAAGGGCAAAAGAAACTGACGAGCGGACCAGTTTTGCATCTACCGAACTGAGCGTGATATGATCAAGGATAGCGAAGGTTTCGACTGAAAGTAAAAACGCCTCTATGCTGCCGTTATTACTCAACTATTCAACTATTCTAGATAATAGAGCTAGGCACGCCTTACGGTTATGTATACCCTAGAGAGGTTTTCATCTTCCCATATATCCCAACGGATGATCCCTCCATTGTCTACTGCTCAATGCAGGTGCCAAACCTAGGCGTTATGGACGACGACGAAGCAAGGCTGCATCGCACTGCTGTTTCGCAAGTATTCACCTTTGTACTTTAAGCTTATTCGGGACGAGCCGCCGCCGTAGTTTTAGTTTGATGCCGCAGGCCAAAAGACTTAGGCTGAGGAGTACGAGAAGATATTAGAAGACGTTCCTATTACAGCGCGCAAGCTACCGCGTAAATCCTCCTCCCATAAACCGTAGCGCTCGAAAGGTTTCACACGATCACCAATCAATATCCGTTACCGAAGCTATTGCCTAGCAAGGGGTAACAACCACTTTACATTAAGACGAAGTTAATAAGTCCGATAGCCCGTCGCCGACGCCACACCCGTCCGCCTTAAGCACGAGAGCTACGAGATCATCGCAAAGAGTACAAAAAAGAAGCAATAAGTAAGTCTAGCGACACAGAACTCGGCAACAAAGCATACAACAACGGCAGTACTATGCTCACCAATGCCGTCGTAGGCAGGTTCTCGGCCGTGCCATCGACGAAGACTGCCCGATCTTCAAGGACCATAGAACACCCACCGTAGCCTAGAAGACTTTCGACATTACATGCATAAACAACTTGCTCAACTTACTACGGGTCGGGGCCGCGACTCGAATTATACGGCGCTCGGTCTTTCCGGCTCACATAGATCACTATTCAAAGTGTGGCTTTCCACCTATAGCTATACTCTTATTACCAAAGGCGTAGAGGAAGTCGACGTAGATATTCTACATTACGAGAACCGCATATACGATATATTGTGTAGGATACAAGCAAGGAACACACATTCCCGTGTCCCTCGGAATCTTCGATCTAACCCTCCCATACTACTTAGTGCTTTAACAGCAGAATTTGACAAGTTTCCTGCTTCTTAGTTACACTAGGGGCTCTCTAAATCACATTGCTGACCTAGTGGAACCTGGAATCGTCGCAAAAGTTTCCGAAGGATTCGCAGAACTGCACAGACATAATGTACTCCACCGGGATGCAAAGCCGAGAAACGAACTATGTAACAGCAACAAAGACATAATCGTGGATTTCGAGAGAGCTAATATCCACGAGCGTCCTGCCCTTAGACGTATCACTATCAACCCAAACGGCCACAATCGGAAGAGGAAGCGGACGAGTTCCTAAGAAGCATACGATCTATTTGCGCAAGAGATGAAGTCTGCGAGACACTCTGTTGAGAAGATCATTGGATGCACAGGAATGCCACCTATATAGCCGCTAAAACTTGTTTCTTACTCCTGGGCGCCGTCATCTGTAAGCTTGAAGCTGCAGCTGCCGAGACGAGTTGGATGTTCTACCAGTTCTGCACCCCCTAGCGCGGCGGTGTGATAGGCGTTGGTGCGTACACGCAGGCGATTGGGGACTCCAAACCACGACCATACCGCGACCAGATACACACTCGAGGTCAGGTCAATATTTAAAACAGGGTTCTGTCCGCTTTGGTCTTCTCTCGCCAACCCCCCATCGACCTTCTATACTAACATAGCAATGACACTACATTCTTCCAATATAGCTTTAGACTTTAATAGTTCGTGGAATCTTGACTCCTATTCGGCGTGTTTCTCGATACGTGAATTACTAACTAAGCACTAGGCAGAGTATCGTATGGGTATCAATGTCATGTTTAATTGCTACGTCTAACGTGAAATAGGCCTTGGCTTCCGCCGTAGAGGAATGCCTGGAATATGCTAACGTGGTACTTAAGGATAACGAGAGCCAACCGTCAAAATTCGAGATAAAGCGAAAGACAGAGTGGCCTTACGAGGGTTGCTCACGCCGAGAACCGCTCCCGACGGGACAGGCACTTCGGAACTACTTTCTATCCCGTAAGTACTCCAAACTTCCTTAGAAAGAACGGATTCTCCTAACTGACTGTACCCGTGAGACATAACATACGACAAACCCGAAGTATGTATATATTGCCACGAAGTTTGCCGAAGACCGAGAGCATATATTACCCATTATCGTCTACATTATTCACAAGAAGTCGAGGCGATCAAATCCTCATATTCCAAAGCGATTATCGAGGAGCTGCGCGAGAGCTTAGAGACCTAGTTGCACAAGGCGCTGCAAGCAGCTACCGCGAAGGGGGACAGCAGAGGGGGCCCTCATTACTATCTGGGTGACTTAACGAATTCACTTGCCGACGATATAAGGCCGCCAATGAGGCGAGGCTCTGGTTCTGTCGAGCAGTCACAGCTGTCGAGCTATCGACGATGCAGAAGCTTCCCCGCCCGTTTAGCAGCGTTGGGATGAGGCCTGGTTACTCTCCTAGCGTAATGCTGCTATAGCATGTTATCGTTATACGGCGATGGGAAAGACAGCTGTACTTCAACAGCAAATGATCGAATACGCTCTGCTCCTGGAGAAGAAGGGCATCCTTTAGCAACTCCTTCCGGAGCTCGAGGACCTACCACAGTCTCCATCGCCGCCATGACAATGGACGAATGATGCATTTTTCTTGACTTTGGAGGCCTACTCTTCGCCCTGTAGAAGCCCATCGAAAACATGATCCAGCTTCGCCAGCAGCATTATGGTGATACCTCAACTCCATACCCATGTAATCAACAAGGATGAACAAGCTCCTCCTGGACGTGAAAGGGCCCCAAAGCGAATACCTCCATCAATCAACCGACGATACTGCCATGTCCGCCAAAGGCTCATGTGAAAATCGATCAATGTCCTCACGAGCCTGCTGCCTCCTCCCCGGCCCACCAATGCGAATCACGCAGACTCCCATCTCTGTCCAGAGGATCTCCTGGTTTTGACAATGACGTTTTGCAACCCGATTGCGGATTCGATACCCAAGCCTGAGACGCGGCACTCGAGTATGACTTCATCACTTGAACTGAGACGCTCGATGCCGTGACCTTGATCGGTGCGCGGGACCAAGACCCTGGGCGCGCATGCCCTTCTCGACTCGACCAACTTGCGAAGTAGTCGACGCGCAGTGCACGAGACGAACCCGTCATGCGCGAGGCTCATGACCAGGCCGGACGTGAAAGGCCCCGAGTTACCTGGGGGCTTCGAGGACGTCGCATCCGCCCTCCGGCGTCCGTGCGGATGCCCCCAAGACCAGCTGCCGAGACCACGGCAAAGTGCCACGACGTCTGTGCCGCAACTGTCTGTCGACGTTAGCTCCCGAGTAAAGGGCGACTGACATCAGCGAGCGCGGCACAACTCGCTCGCCGTCCGTGGACCCTCGGCTGGGCGGCTCGCTGCCGGGAGCTAGTCCAAACCTTAGGCGTCGAGGCTTTCTTTGACACACGGACGCCCTCATCGCTCAGACTAGACGGGTCCCCGGCAGTTGCCAGTTGGCGCTCCCCGAACCCGTGACTAGGGCGCAGAGTCAACGCCCCGGTCCAGCCCGGGAAACCGACCTGGTGAAATGCATCTTGTAGGACTCGCAAAAGCTCGCAAAAACACTCGACGTTCACCTTTGAGTCATTGCCAAACTCCACGAGCGCGTGTCCCGACTCCGTACTGCTTTCCGGTCCTCCCCGCCCTTCAGTCTCTTTTGCCCGAACCCGGCCGAACGAGAGACGCGGGTCTGCCCGGCGACCCCTTCTCGGTTTCGGATCTCCTGTGGACCGTAGACTCGCCAGCCTCTGATGAGAAACGAGTGCGTTTTGCCCGGGTCTCGGGCGGGCTTGGTTTCTGCCTTGCCTGCCTTGCAATGTCGACACATCCAATCTCACCGTGAGGATTTGCGCGCTTGGTTTCGTCTGCTTCGTGGTGTGGTATGTTCCTCGACGAGAAAGGGGGCCTTGTTGATTTAGTTAGACATGGCCTCTGGCTAAATCGGCCGAGCGGCTCGTCAACTGATCCAGATGCCGTTCAAATCACGCAATCGCCAAGTCGGAAACGTTTGGAAAGTGAGGCCCCTTCATCAACATCGTATTGTCTAAATGGGTCAAGTCCATCACTTCGTACAGCATCCTCCTGGTTCGCTTGAAAAGGAACCAACTAAATAGCAAATAGACAGTAACATGGAATTCCATGACCAATGTGACCAAAAGCCCAACGCCTTGCGAACATGAACTGGTTTCTTTATCCGTCTCATAAATGATCCGTCCCGTTGAAAACAGACGAGCGACTCAAACTCCGTAGCCCCGTTAAGCCCTCATCATACCCAAAGGCCGGACCATGGGCTCCCGGTCGACGCCCAGGATCGAGGAGATGCGGGTCTTGTCGTGACCGGCACTCGTGTACGCCGACCTGGGCTCGTTGTCCGGGCTGGTCGTGGGGGTGACGAGGGTGCTGCCTCCGCGGGGGCAACAGCTGCTCGTCTTCCAGGCCTGCTCAAGAGTCGCGGGTGACGTATTGGCACCGTACTCGTCGGCCAGTGCTCCCCAGAACGCGTTGCGGTGCGCTTCGTAAATGACCTGGAGCCGAGCCAGGTCCACGTGGGCGGGTCCGTGAATCGACGCCGACGGCGTAGCCAGCCTGGAACTCGAGCAGTCGAGACGGAGGGCAGGTGCCGGCGAGTGATAGGGGGTGCTGCTGCGCGAGAGGTTGACGGGGGGCAGAGGCTCATGGGCCTTCTCGGCCATGATCATGGGATACCTCGGAGGCGACTCGCCACGGTGTTGGTAGCCCATCTGTTCAGGCTTGGGCAGGATGGCGGGAAGGCGAGGGGATCGGTCGGAATTCATTATGCTTGGCAGCTGCATATCATTGCCACCTGGAGTGGGAAGGTAGCCGCCAGCAGGGAGTGCCGGTGACAGAGACCGAGCCTTGCTGGATCCAATTGGGCTCGGGGCCAGCCCTTGATGAGCGGACGCAGGGTCGGATGATCCAGAGGAGCAAGAGGTCGCACGCTTACGCCGGGCGCTGCCGTGCGAGAGCTGATGGTAATGAAGGCGACAGGCGAGCTCGGTTTTGTTAAGATGGGCAGCAATGTGCTTGTAAGGCATCTTTTGAAGGCGGGTCTGGAGGAGATATGCTTCCTACAAGTTCAGGCGGGTTAGCTGAGTTGCAAGCAAAGGCCAGCTGCCAAGGCATGCTTGGGCATCTTACCTCGTCCTCTCTCCATGCTCGGCCGCTCCCCGTCAGGGCAATCTTCTTGCTCTTGGTCACACCGCCGTCGTGACGGTGCAATGGGGAATGGTGTGCTTGAACGGACGTCATTTGTGTTTGTGACATTTCCGCGCCTCTTTTTTTAAGCTTTTAAGTTTCCAGTGATTTATCTCTCCGGTATGAGGACAAAGGTTCCGCCCTTCAAGGTAACGGATATTAAACCTCTTCTGAGTATATACCCAGCCGGTATCGAGATTGCGAAGCGAAGTCGAAACGATGTGTTTGATGAACCTGGTTGCACTGCAATCCGGTAATAGCTTTCGATGTTGTAACCAGGTATTGTAGCCGGTGGACGAAAGTCGTTGGTGAATATGTCAAAGGCGGAGTTCTTTACAGTTGATCAAGGTCGCGACCAGAGTCGTAAATGAGTGTCAGCAGTCAAGTCAGTTGGGATGTTGAAAGAGTGTCGAGTGGCTGCGGGAAAGGTCGAGCAAAAGTGCCGAACCAAACAGATCACAACAGAGGAAGTAAGGTAAAATCACACGGGTGAGCAATGAACATCTCGAAACGACGAGAACAGAGGATGCGAGTACGTATATAACTACAGATGAGAACAAGGCCGTCTGCAGAGGGGTCGAATAGGGAAGGCGGACCAGGAAGAGCCGGGTTTGAGTAGTATCGAGTGTGCGAAACAGCTCTACCGGGCTTGACGTTCCGAGTCTGGGAATTGGTGGACTAGGGCCCCTTGTCGTTTGTGAGATCTAGCCCGGTTACAGCTGTGGTTCGGCTGACCATGCTGTGACAGATGGGGACTCGGGCATAACGTTTGGCCTGATGATGGCATCGGCATAGCCACCAGCAAGTCAATGGAAATCGCAGAATTCACCGAATGGTGCGGCGGCACTCAAGGAATCCATTGAGCGCCTCCACCACGGGGGCGGCAGTCGATGAGGCTCATCCAAGACGGCCCCACCCACCGCGGCTGGCTGTAGAGAGAACGCTAAACTTTGTCCGGCCGAGGCAATTTAATGGGTTCTTGGGCGTCGGTCTACCTTGGTGTTCTTGACTCTTGCTGCGCGCTGCCAAAGCCTCATTCTCTGAGTCGCGGGGCCAGTATGTTCGTCCGTTGACTTTCATGGGCCATTGCATAAGGCTTCGCCACTGCAGCCGGACGTTTCGCAAGTCGCGGGCATAAGGCACCAGTCGAGTGCATCTCGTTTCTTCTCTGCTTCCTCATTAGCCGGCGCGGACGGGGCATTTGGGGAGTAACCTTGACGAAGCATCGACGTGACCGCGCAAGAGTCAGCTTTGCATCCGAACTTGTTTGTTCCCCAATCCACTGGGCATGCGGCGAAGGCGGGTTCCGGTTGCAAGGTGACGGGAGAGGGGCGTTTCGCTGTGCTTCTGGTGCTCCTGGCCCTCGACTGTATCAAGCACCCCGAGGGCTGCGAGAAGGTCGTTGTGCGGCCGCCGATGCTACGCTGCTGTCAGCATCCAAGGCGGATTCAGGGAATGCAGGGGGCGGGGGACGATTCGGTAGCGAGACCCGGGTGTTTGGTTTGAAGCAGCCACGTTGAAACGCAAAAGACTGTTTCTTATGCACATCGGGTTTGGGACCAAACGAGGAAGCGGTGCTGACAAAGGGGAAGGAAGTAGAGGGAGGACTTGGGACGCACTCTAAACAGTCGTGAGCAGGCTAGGCCCGTGACCGATGGCCGGGTGGAGGGGACGCCTGTCGAGGCTGCTTGAATCGTTTGCACGCCAACAAAGGCAGACGTCGGTGTCAAGATTGTGGTCGACTGACGAACAGTACAAGTCAATCACCGATGCGAGGCTGATGGAAGGCGCGGCCCATTGTCGTTGCCCGCCTTGGACGCGATGGGCGAGATACGTAACTTACCGCCATGGTGGCGGTTAGGCTGGGTCGGGGGATCCTTGAAACTCGCTAACGTCGAGTCGCAATCTCGTGACGGTATCAGCCTTGACTCGAGACCAAGCAAGAGCCGTTCCCAGAGGCGACAATGAAACCTCGCTGCCGCTGCCAAACAGCCTGCATCCTTCTCCCCCGCCGGTGCATATCCTGGGTTCAAACGGCCCAATTGCCGTCCCGTTTGGTCGCTGCATCTGCACACTGGATGCAGATTGCGAGGCAAGGAGTTGCGCAGGCCATGGCAATGAGACTCGGCCATCTACCCTCATTTAGAAATGCCGTCGTGACGATACCACCTCGCCGAGGGACCTACGTACCTCAGGCTTCTGCACAGTACTTTTTGCGGCCGCCCGTGAGCGCTTCTGTGTCCAGGAGCAAGTACAAGTACGCGTGCAGGCGTCGAGGCTCTTGCCGCATGGTCTATGCAAAGCACGTCTATCGGGTGGCTTCGCTCATCGTACCAAGTTCTTGGCCTCCGTACAAAGTACAATGAAAGCTTCGAGACGCGCCCCAAAATGCTGACAAGGGGGACTCTCCGGGCT
Organism: Hirsutella minnesotensis 3608; assembly: GCA_000956045.1. Taxonomy (NCBI): domain Eukaryota; kingdom Fungi; phylum Ascomycota; class Sordariomycetes; order Hypocreales; family Ophiocordycipitaceae; genus Hirsutella; species Hirsutella minnesotensis. The sequence continues at coordinate 65,700 of KQ030553.1, forward strand.
CGGCGGTCCCAGCCTGTACAGTACTGTATGTTCACTCGAGTCTAGCCCGGATCGAATGGCGCGTTTCGGGCGGCGCGTTTCACACTCGCCATGCAAGGGAAACTGCCCGTCTCGAGTAGGCACGAAAGCCTCGACGATACCGGGGCGGAGTCGCAGCGTCAATGGCAGCCTTTCCCCCATGCCCCTTCTCATGGCCTGGATCGCTCGACCAGGGCTTTGCCGCTAAGGTTGGGGCGGGTAGATTCGAAGACCCATCGAACGTCGGTCGAAGGGGCCAGGCTATTCGTACCGTCGACCACGGAATACATACATACCGCGCCCCGGCACCTGCATGTAACATCGTCCGTAGGTTTGAGTCGAAACAGTTGCCGGCTTCGTTTCTTTGACACGGCAATCCAACCTGACAGAGGAATCGGTGTTCATCTCCCCAAAGAGGCAGGCCTCGCTGGTGAAGTCATGCCCCTGTGGTTTGAGTAACCGCCTCGGTTGATTCGGGAACGTGGCTGCCCACGAGTCTCCACGACATCTCTTTCTGTCAAACCGAGCCATCGACAGTCAAGCCTGCGATTTAGCTGCTCAACTTCAAGTCGGGTACCTTGCGTCTTTTCGATACTCTCCAAGGGGTGCCATGAGTAACCGTCAGCGAGCGCATCTCAAACAGTACATCTGCACTTGAGCCTTATCTCGAAACAAGGCGATCAAGGAATGACGAAGAGGATAAGCGAGACCACCTCTTAGCACGTGATACGATGCAACGCGGGCCATGCCATGCGTGCCTTCACGCGCAAGGCTTTGGACGCGTGTTCTATCAGGTGGCATGGTACGTATTCCCGACATCCACAGAGACTCGACGAGGCTGCCTTGGTTCCAGCGGCCGTGAGAGACTTGACGGGTACAATGCCTCTAGGTACTGCACTGAATGGTTGACGGGTGGTGAAGCATGTACTCGAACCCGTTGTACCCCTATTGCTTGGTGGAGCTGTTGGCGCCATCATCAGCGGTGATGCGGCTTGCGCGCATGTATCCGGGACGTCGTTCGCCCTTGCGGTCTGTACTCGGACGTCGAGACTAGGTATTTTGCCATCAGCGCGCAAAGACCGAGCCATGCCTTGTCGAGAGCCGTTCGATCAATGACCACGATGTACGTAGCCGTGGATGGACGGGCGCGGTTGAGGCGCGTACACCAGCCATGTTCAGTTTTCGCATGCGCGGGATGATGCGATTAGAGCGGCCCCGATCGAGTACCTTAGAATTTGCCCACCTTGGCACCTACCTGTCCGTCCAGATCCCTGGCAAAGCGCGAGGCACAGGTCGCGCACTGCCGCTCCAGCAGCTAACCGGCAGCCTCAGGCATCATCAATCCCTCATTTCCAAGGAGACGCGACGAGAACAATCGCGCCCACTTCCAGTATGCGCAGAGATTAGAAGACGCTCGAAACGAGCTGAAGAGCTCGCTTCTCGATTTTTTATTTCCTTCTTTTCTTCCTGGGCATCATCATTGTGGGGGCAAATGGAGAGGAGATGAAGGAGATGACCGAATCAAGTCATGGCCCCATTAAAAACTTGCTTCTTTGCCCTCACTTGATTCGTCGCTCTGGCCCGTCATCCGAGGAAATTCATTCGACAAAGTATCTCCACGTAGCCATCCATACTGTGCGCACTCATGCGCGGTAAATCACAGGCGACGCCGAGCACCGTGTATGGATGGCCTGATGCGATGTAGGCCCGAAGGAATGGACAATGGCTTGATAAAGTACTGGTTTTGCGGAGGGCTGGAATTGGCGCGTGGTGCACGACTCCACCAACACGACGCTCCGTGGGAGGACTTGGCCAATCAGTCATGGGTATTGCTGCCACACATGGGGCGTGACGAGCTACCTTAGCGAGTACCGTGAACTAGCACTGTGTCTTTTGTACCGCAAATCGGCGCAGTGCATCCCACCGGTGATCCGTAGCTTGTGTCATGGCCGTGCCGTCACGTGTATCATTCACAGTGCTGTGCACCAGTCCTCATTCACTTTTATACAGTCCGCTGCGCGTTCGCACGGTAAGGCCACTCTCGCTTCGTCAAGCCACCCCTCCACAAATATGCTCCACCCAAGGGTGCTACGCCGTGCGTCAAAATTGGGTTGAGTTCTCCCCGCTCCTCGCGGGCGGGCGGCCCTGTCTCCCCCTTCCACTCACACCAAAGCGAAAAAGAGAGAAAGTGCAAGAGAGAGCGAGAGAAAAAAGGGGGTCAAGCCAGTCCGAAAACTCCAAGACGACTACGGGCTACCACACTACATCACCCTCCCCAGGTACGCAGTACGAGCGCGTGTACAGAGCCAGGTCGACCCAAACCTCCCCGTTCCGAGTTACTTTGAAGCCAGGTACTCGTACAAACAACCTCAACCGTTCTCTGACTCCTCGACGTCCATCCGCGCAGCCTCTCGTGGTGACTTTGCTGCCGACTGCAGCCAGCATTGTGCCGCCTCGGGATCCACTGCATCTCCATCTCTCGACGACGCTTCCTCCAACACCACCGCGGACCAGCCTTGTCGCTCAAGTCCCTGTCGTGTCGTGTCGCGTCGTGTCGTTCTGTGCCGTTACGCCTCGAGCGGCCAACGACACGCTACCCGCCCCAGCACCGCCCGTCAGCGTCTTTTGCTCGCTGCACTCGAGACGCAGAAGCTGTCGCGAACAGTCAGCCGTGTGTACTGATACGGCTACTGCTCTTTGACCCGTCCAGCGCGCGCAGCAATTTTTTTCCCTCCCCCCAGCCGTTTCCCCCCCTCTCACCCGTCAGCGAGGTACTGGACTCCGCCTCTAGCCACAACGGAGCTCCTCTCAGCTCCCAATTGACAGGCCTGCGGAACCTCGCACACAAGCTCGCCCTTCCCTCATACACAATCTTCTCCCAATTCCTCGTCCCCTTCCCTTTCGCCCACCATTTCGGCCGCCAGCCACCGCTACTCAATATCGGGGCGCGCCAAAACACTTCAACTCGTCCATCCACCAGCCAGCTGCCTACCTTGCCTGCCTGCCTACCTTTCCCGACCTACCGCATCTCAACTAGCCTGACCTGGCCATTACCCCCGAGGCGCAGGCCCGTATTACGCAAACCCGTGGCTCTGCCGTCAACCATTAGTCCCGGGTCTCGGACCACCTGTGCGACCTGACCTTGCCCTCCCTGCCACCCCAGCTCCTTTCGCGCAACCAAGGGGAAAAAACGAAACATAGCAGAACGTGTTTTATGCCACCGGGCTGACCCAGGAAATACTTTGACCGTAAGTACCGTGTTTCCTCCTAGCTTTTCCTCGCCTTTGTCACTTCTCCCTCTCTTGCACATTTTTTGCGCGCGCACCACCAGCAACAGCGAGAGGCAGCTATCCTCGCCTTGACTCTCGAACGCCTCTCGGCCGTTGTCGCCTGCCGTGCTGTCGCTCCCCGGCCGTGGTCGCACGCGTCAACGTTTGTCCCGGCGCGCGCGCGAGAGAGAGAAAAATACAAAAGGACTTGGGTGCTTGCTTGGCTACACCAGCCGCGTCGCTGCAGACCAGACCCACGCCGGCAAGCTGACGGACACTCGTGTCCTCATCAGAACAACGCGCCCGCTGCCTTCGCAGGCCCGCTCTCTGCCTGTTTGCCTCGCGTTGTGTCGTTGCGCAACCACCTAGATCTTTTTTTCCCTCCCACTACTTCTCTTCTTCAAGTCGATACTGACTCTTCCTCCGCTCCCGCCACCTTCAGATCATGCAGCAGTGGCAGGTCGGCCCCGTGCCGGAGTACGTCTACTCCAACTCCACTCACCAGCCCAACGACATGCAGTAAGTACAGACACTTGTCTCCTTGTCCCTGGTACCTTGGCTCGTCGACAACGCTGCCCATCATCCCATCTCGTCCTGCCAAAGAAGTCACTTCTGTCACCCCTTGTATCCCATGTATCTGCATTCAAGCGCCTTGCTCGTCCTCCGCGCCCTTTCCGCCTGGCATGGCCTGCCGGTCGGGCTTCTGCCTACCTGGTCTCTGGCCCCGTGTATCACCTCTTCCTCACTCGAGTCTCCTACTTCAACACATGGAGGCAGCTGCTGTCGCCCATGGCACCTCGCGATGCCCTCTTCTAGCCCTCCCCCCTGCCTTTGGTCGGACTGAGGTCACAGCTTCATGCAATGCAATGCCATGACGGCTTATCGGCAAGACTGCTGACCGGCGTGCCCAAACAGCAACCACACTTACCAGGCCGACATGGCCCGTCGCAATGAACGCATGGAGTTTCCTTATGGCGCGCCCCAACCCAACATGGGGGCTCAACAGCATCATCACCCTACGCCCGTCCAGCCGCCCATGAACGTTCCGCAACAGCCTCCCAGCGCCCAGGGCGGTAGTCAACAGCCGACTCCGACCCAGACGCCGGCGCAGCCAAGTCGCCAGCGGAAACGTCCGGCCCCCAACGCGGCCCAGTCCCCCGCTACAGGCGCGCCTCCGGCTCCGGTCACGCCGAGCCAAGTCCAGCCTCCGGCGCCAACGCCTACCGCACCTCAGTCTGCTCCCCCGGGCCAACCCCAGCCTCCCACCGAGGATGCCAACGTCACTCCGGTTTCTCAGCCGCCCGCCAAGAAGAGCAGGACCAACACGCCCTGGACCCCTCAAGAGGAGCTACGTCTCAAGCAAATGCGCGATGCCGGCAACAGCTGGGCCGAGATTGCCAAGGTACGGGCGTCCATCACACCGAATTCAGCCGGTCAACTGACTTGGTTGTCTATAGACGTTCCCCACCAGAACAGAAGGCTCTGTCAAGAAGCATTGGTACAAGGTGAGTCGGTCACTGTTTACGGACGACTGGTCCGCAACTCGCCGTTATATATATTTCTGACCCGACGACTTGAACAGGACATGCATTACGCTGAGTTTGCCGAGGATGAGGTGAGCGAAGTATCCGGTCCCGCGCTTTCCTGGGAGTTCGCGTACTGACTGACATGTGCGGTTGCAGAGCCAAGCGTTGTTGAATGCCATCAAGGATTACGAAAACAACAAATGGAAAGTCATTGGCCAGAAGGTTGGCAAGCCAGCCAAGGTACGTCATCCTGAGATTGCCAATCAATCCTCAGCAGGGCAGAGACTGACATGGACACCAGGCTTGCGAGCAATATGCGAAAGAGCATTTCCCAGGCATGTTTTCGAAGGCTGGCCGGGATCAAGGGCCATCGCAGAGCTAGCAGGGCTAGACTAACGCCACATTAGATCTTTTCGGCAGCACAAAGGGGAGGTAGATCGGCTACGGTCATGTCATGATCGCCTCTTGGGTCGGAATCGCCAGTTGCATCCAGGCCGCTCGTGAATTGAGGACGTCTCCTTCTGATGGCCACCACCGTTCGACTGGGATTGACCAACTCGGAAGGGCGGGCTTTGAGCGTAGCACTCCATCACTACGCCTTGCAGGTCCGCCCCAACGTTTCGGTTCCTTCGTTCTTGCTGCACTACCATGGGAAAGGGAGGCAAAGACATCACGGGTTGTCGTTCTTGTACTTGCAGGAGCCCAGGAAGTGTGTTTCTCTTCCATTTTTCATACTGCACTTTCCTAGTGTTATTCTTGCTTCCATCTGCCCTTCCTCTTTCTGGGTCTTTCGTGGACTATTTAGATGTTGATGGTTCGCTGCGCTATATGCCTTTGGTCGTTCTGGTGGGACTCTGCTAGGGCGGAAGGCGAAAACGGGCAATGTGGGCGCGAGCGACGGAGCGCGGGACAAGTAGGGATCGCGGTTGAGTGTTGGCGGGGGTGACACGGTCACCGGTCAGGAGGATTGCCCGAGGACCAAGCTGGCAAGTCGGCAGGCCCGTATCGGCCTGAGCCAAGAAGAGGCTGGACTTGTCTAGTTTTGACTTGGGCGGGGAAAGATTGTGCGCGGTCAATTGGCTTTTGGGGCAGGCGAGCGACCACTTCATTCGGGACATCTGTGGACATGATTAGGATTCGGGCCAAGAAGTCAGCGTCCCGTGTCGGTCCACTGGGATGCTCTCGTGAAGGCCCCGTCGGTCCGAGTTTGCCAGAGATAGCTATACCCCCATGCCCATTCTTTATACTGTATTGCAACGCTCCGCAAGCCGGTGGTGGACATAATACACAAAGACATAACCATCTCGCAGTATGGTGCTTCGACGACGGACCTTGTTGCGGTTTGCCGGTCGAACAGTATTCGAACCTCGAATCCATAACAAGGCAACGGCCATCTGCTGGGTTGCAGCGGCGAGGGCGGGAGTACGTCGGATATCTAAAATACCTAGCTAGGTACCTAAATGTGAGGCCGAGGCTGCCGATGCTCCGAGAGATGCAGATACGATAATGGCCGAATCCCAACTCGGTACCTGGAAGTACGGCGAAAAGGTCTGGTACGTCGAGGAGACTTTTGGGATGCTCGCCTGTCCCTTGTACGGCGGCTAGTCCCGTGCTTGACTGGCGGAAGCTTGAATGGCGGGACTTGGGGGTTTCCACCATACTATGATGCAACCACGTGCTGTACCTACGCGGCCGCATGTTTGCGTACATGCTGCGAAAGTATGTACAAAGTTGGGTCTGCAATAGATGTAGGGGGTGGTTAACAAACCACCTCCTCCCGCTAATCAACCACCAAAAGTGGGTCGATGTGGCGTAAGTCATGGCACAACGCCGATACCGCAGAATTTACATGGCCTTCCTCTACGTATCGTACAGCAGGGGTTTTAGCTGTGCCCGCAGCATACCGTATTAGAACCTCATCAAAGTGAAGCTTCTCGCGATACCTCCATCCTACCGCCACCGCTATGGATGCCATTTTCTCCCGTCAATTCGAGTCACGAGAGGCAGCCAAAGCTGCCTGTTCTGCTGTTGCGAAACAGGAAGGCTTCGCCCTTGCCATACGCAACAAGAAGCCGCCCGGCTCCGACAACCCAACTTACCTTCTTCTTCGGTGCTCGAAGGGCGGCGCGTATCGCGATCAACGCAACGAGACCGTACACGAATCCAAGCGCCGCAATAATACGCATTCACTGAAGTCTGAATGTCCCTTCCAAATCAATATCAAATTGAAACACGAGGGCCCCTGGGCTGTGGCGCCCTCGCGATCCTCAGGCCCTCACAACCACCCCTTCACACCTGCTGCTACGCATAGCAAATACCTAGCCGAACTTATCGCCGCCCACCGCGATCAAATCATCCACTTTTACAACTGTGGTCTCCGGCCGTTCCTGATTGCCTCCCACCTTCGTGGCCTTTCTCAAGACGACCCTGACCTCGCAGGGATCTCGAGCCAACACATCAGGAACGCCCTCGCCCTCTACCGCGCCGAAGAACTCGCTGGCCGTACGCCCATCGAATTCCTCTATGGCCAGCTCAAAGACTCGTCTCTCGGCTTCTTCTTCCGAGATACACGTGATCAGGAGGGCCGGCTGACCGGCCTGTTCATCGCACCGCGCAGCGGCATCGAGCTCTGGCGGCGTTTTTGGAGCATCCTGCTTTTGGACTGTACGTATAAGACCAACCGGTTCAAGATGCCTCTTCTCAACGTGTGTGGATCTACATCTGAGAGGAAAACCTTCTCTGTGGCCTCTATATTCCTCAGTGGAGAGGCAGAGCCGCAATACCGCTGGGCGCTGCAGTGTCTACTTGAGCTAGCAGCCGAGGAAGGTATTCCAATGCCCCGGGTTATAGTCACGGACCGTGAGCTTGCTCTCATGAACGCCCTTATTTCCTTTCCAGAGCTCCGGCTAGTAATTCACCTACTATGCCGCTGGCATGTCAACAAGAACGTTCTTGCCCAGAGCAAAAAGCACTTTCCTAAGGCAACGCGGGACGAGAGGAATCGGGTAATTCGTGCTCCCGAGTTCACAGCCTTCCTCAAGGAGTGGCATGCTCTTATTAACGCCCCTGACGAGGCAAGCTATGACCAACAGCTACAGGCATTCATGGTACACGGGCACCCACAAGCAGCTGTGGATTACGCAGTTAAAACGTGGCTCGAGCCGTGGAAGGAAAAGATCGTCTTATATTGCGTTGATCGTTATTGTCACCTTGGGCACACGACGACCTCTATTATAGAGGGCATGCATTCTACGATGAAGCGGTTCCTTTGGACCTCAACAGGCGATTTGACCTCTGTTTTCCGGCGTTTCCAGAACTTCTGGAAACACCAGTCAGACGAGATCCTTAACACGCAGCAGAAGGCCATACATAAGATGTCAACCTCTACGCTTAAGCCGGTTTTCGTTAAAATCAGGCCAAATCTATCCAATCACGCACTCAAAATGATAGGGGGCGAATTCCGCGCTGTGGCCAGAGAGGTCGCCATCAATGATCAGACTAAGCCGCCGGCGGGTCGCTGTGATCTTCTTCATCACTGCGGCTTTAAGTCTAGTCTCGGGCTGCCATGCCGCCACGATATCTTCAATCGGCTCAAGTCAGGCGCCGGCACCGCTATTCCTTTCGAAATGACCGATGTCGACGAATTCTGGCATCGCGAGACGCAGGGCAGCCTCTTGTAGCTACCTGCATCGCCCGTCCTTTTAAGTTACGCTTCTTACGAATCAAAAAATGTGCCCCTACGCGCGTATTGATGTATTGCGCCCTGCTTCACTTTGCGGCTTTAATTCAATTACGGCAGCCTGCAGCTGGCGGCCGGGAACTTTGCGGCATCGGAGCTCTGCCCTACTCAAGCCACACTTGACCCACTTTTGGTGGTTGATTAGCGGGAGGAGGTGGTTTGTTAACCACCCCCTACATGTATGCATGAAGTAGCCACTTCGTACTTGAAGGTCTCGATGTCGTTGGTGCAATGTTGATCGAGAAACGCCGCGCTACCAGGGTCCACGATTTGGACATGTCTTAGATGGCTTGACCACCATTGAGCGACGAAAGCGATTATCTATACTTCCCAAGACATGCTTTATTCGTGAGCAGACGATCAAGAGGGCTGCGAATCATACCGTCTCAAGAGACACGAGAGGACCAGAGACTTTGCGTTAATTTATCCTTGCCCTGCAGGGTAGCAGATCATCAGAGACGGGCGGGTCAGGTTGGCAGATCGACCCCACTCATGAATGTACCCTTCTTTGTACCTCGCGTGGAGATCAAGCGCCCTATCTTATCTCAGGCCTGCATGAACGTCTTGGTCTTTTTCCTGGGAAAAACTTTCCAGAGAGCTCACGGCGCCGTTATCGACCAGGAACCTGCCATCAGTAGCCGAAGCACGCGCGGGACAGCCCTTCTCTCCTCGAACCGGTCGGGCGCTCATTCGGACAAAGGCACAGCAGTAACAAAAGGCACCATGAAGCGCAAATTGAACGAAGACGGCGTGCCGTCACCGGAGCCCGCCGCGCAGGACCCTGACCGATCTGATAAGACGGGAGAAGAAATGACGTTTGCCGAAATGGGTCTCGATCCGAGGCTCGTCCAAGCCGTCGCCGAGCAAGGCTTCTTGAAACCGACTCTAGTCCAGCGGCAAGCCATCCCCCTGGCGCTCAATGGGCAAGATGTGCTGTGCAAGTCCAAGACAGGGTCCGGAAAGACGGCGGCTTACGTTCTTCCCGTCCTGGCCGGAGTATTGAAGCGCAAAAGCGTAAGTAGCTTTGCGTAACACCGCGGAATGAGTGCTTGAGCGCTGAACGTCCATTGACACAAATGCAGACTGACGCCAGCGCCGCCGTTTCCGCCCTCATTCTTGTCCCGACTCGCGAACTCGCCGACCAGGTTCACAAGGCGATCGAGCGCTTTTCCGTCTTTTGCGCCAAGGACGTCTCGGTGGTCAAGTTGACGGACAAGGTCTCGGATGCCGTGCAGCGATCACTCCTGTCGACATCGCCCGATATTGTCATTTCCACGCCCGCACGAGCCTGGCACAACGTCAAGGCCAACGAGTCTGCTCTTGATCTGAGCAAGCTGTCCCATCTTGTCTTGGACGAAGCCGACCTGTTACTCTCCTACGGATACGATGACGACTTGGAGAATCTTTCGTGGTCGATTCCCAAAGGCATCCAGACAATCATGATGAGTGCCACACTCACCGCCGAGATTGAGTCCCTCAAGAAGACCTTTTACAAGGACAACGTGCCGACCTTGCTCGATCTCGAGGAGCCTGACGCCGAAGGTGAAGGAGTGACACAGCTCGTTTCAAAGTACGTTTGACGCATCGGGTGCCCTCGGTGCAATGCCTGTTTACTCACAGTTCTTAGATGCGGCGAAGACGAAAAGTTTCTGCTAGCGTACGTCATCTTCAAGCTTCAGCTGGTCAAAGGGAAATGCATCATTTTTGTCGGCGATGTGGATCGTTGCTATCGTCTCAAGCTCTTCTTTGAGCAGTTTGGCATTCGCAGCTGTATCCTCAATTCGGAGCTTCCCGTCAACTCTAGACTGCACGTAGTCGAAGAGTTCAATCGCAACGTTTACGACATCATCATTGCCTCTGACGAGAAGGAGGTACTCGGAAACGAGGAACAAGCGGATGAGGAGAAGGATGAGGACGCAGCACAGGACGCCCCTGACGACGACGCACCGAGTAAAGACGCTTCCCGGCCGCAAAAGAAGCGCAAAATGCACAAGCGTGACAAGGAATACGGCGTATCGCGAGGTAAGATGGGCGGCCCTATCTGTTCCCTCGAAGATATGGCTCATTTCATTTTCAGGCATCGACTTCAAAAACGTTGCAGCAGTTCTCAATTTTGACCTGCCCACTTCTGCCTCCTCCTACACACACCGCATCGGACGGACAGCGCGCGCAGGGAAAGCGGGCATGGCCCTCTCTTTTGTCGTCCCCAAAGAGCTGTACCGCAAGCACATGCCCACCACAACAGCGACAGCCGAGAACGACGAAAAGATCCTGGCCCGAATCACGAGGCAACAAGCCAAGAAGGGCAAAGAGATTAAGCCGTACAACTTCAACGCTAAGCAGGTGGAGGCGTTCCGATACCGCATGAACGACGCGCTGCGAGCAGTCACCAAGGTGGCTGTGCGTGAGGCCCGGACGAGGGAGTTGCGACAGGAGCTTCTCAAGAGCGAAAAGCTCAAAAGGTGAGCTTCTACTTGATGGACTGCTCTCATCGATACTAACTCGGAGGGCCTCTAGATACTTTGAGGAGAATCCATCGGAGATGAACCATTTGCGGCACGACGGCGAGCTGAGGACAGCAAGACAGCAGGCACACCTGAAGCACATCCCGGACTACCTGCTGCCCAAAGAGGGGAAGAAGGCGCTCACGGAAGAAGACATTGGGTTTGTGCGGCTGAGGGGCAACGGCAAGGACCGAGGGCATAAGAAAGGGAGGCGGACGAAGCGCAGCGGGTTCAAGGTCGGGGGCAGGAAAAGCGATCCCCTCAAGACGTTCAAGGCACGGCGCAAGGCCAAGTAAGAGAGGGCCGAGGTTGCATATGTCGGGGTCATTAATGATGAAAGTTGCCGAGAAAAAGACTCCATGGCGACTCGGGACCATTCGTATTGCCATGTCCAAATCACAGGGGCGAGGGGTGAGATTAGAGGGCGTCGTGCATACAGTACATCAAACGTCTGGGGTACATTTGTGGCATCAAGGCCCTTGCCGGAGCAGCGGATGCCCAATGGCCATGCGGCAATGTTGCTACCGATGCATGCGTGTTGGGAGCCGTTCGAGTGCGTGCCGCAGGCCTCGTAGGTTGCAGTAAGTAGGGCGAGCACGGCCACATAGCGCACGACGCACGGCATGCAACACGGGACCCCCGTTTTCCCAACGACGCAGGGCGGGCGGCCGGTCGAGACGCGAGGCAGCGACGACGAACGACGGCAGCCCGTGCCTCACACGACGCTCGATTGACGAGGGAAAACGCGACGGGATACGGGAGGATGACGTTCTGGGCAGGGCTGGCGACGGGACGCGCTGCCGCCCTTGGTATACCTGCCGGGGTTGGAGTGACGTTTTGTGTGTGCGCGTGGGATAGCCCTGAGGTTTGCGACGTGTGTTCGATGCGAGCCGGACCGGCAATGCTCATTTTTCCCTAAGGGTGATGGCCTGGAAAACATTTGATTTTTCCCTGAGGGTGATGGCCTGGAAAGAGTGCATACTTCGTGCACAGACGTACGAGACGTCGTATCGGTCCCTTTTGTCACCCTTTTGGACAGCATCGGGAAACTGTGGGGGTTTCTAGAGGTCCCCACACGGCACCCCACAATGCCGGAGCGCCAAGCACGCAAAGCTGCTGATTGGCGAGCGACGGGTGGGTCGAGCCGAGCGTGACCTGCGTCTGCACTGCACTTGATAGGAAGAGGCGGTAATTACGGGCTTCTTTTTGCGATGCCTACCCGCCCCGAGCTCGACAGACGTCTGCAATCTTGTTTTTTGATGGCGCGGTTGTCCAATTCGGGACTGAGGCTCTCCTGTATACCTGTATGGCATCTCTTTAGAGGCAACGTTGCGCCCCCTTGCCCCCTTTGTAAAGGCATTCGTAACTATTGCCTGCTGGTTTCTGCGCCGCCGTAACTATTGCCTGCTTGCTTCTGCGCCGTGCCCCTCGGCTTTCCATCCACTGATGCCCGTCGCGCGTCGAGGGAGCCGAGGTCGCCTGTTGCGGTTCGTTTCGCCTTTCTTCCTCCCCTCAGTGGCCCCGGGAAGTGTGACGGCATGAGAGTTACACGGGGGGCCGGATGCCAGATGGCGCCGGCGTGTCGGTTGAATAAGACCTGCTGTCGAGGCCTATAGACTACCCTAATACTTTGCTTTCCCACTTTCCTTGCGTTATATATTTAATACCGATAATAACTAGAATAGTAGGGGGGGGTAGACTCTTTTAATTTATACATTATGTTATATACCCGTTCCTCTTGGCATCTGTCTCTTTTTTAGCCCAAACTGTCATTGCTACTCTAGATAGTCTAGCTCCCGTTGTCCCGTTTCTTCACCTACAGAACCTCCCGGTCCGCATCCGTCCGGACCAAGTCGAGCCTCTGTTGCCTTGCATTCGGGTGATGACTGCGGTAGCCAATGAGTGACGCAAACACCGCTACCGCCGAAAACCCCGTCGAGATATACATGCTATTTCGAAAGGCCTCGTCACACCCTTGCTGCAGCAGGCCCGAGAGGCTCGTTGCAGCTTGGCTCACCGCCGCCACCAACTCTGGCGACACATATTGCTGGGCTGACCTGTTGATTTCGTTGTGCAAAAGTACGGAAATAGTGGCAATGCCGAGGCTGCCTCCAAACAGTCTTGCCTGTGCCACGATGGCCTGTGCCGGTGCAGATTTTCGAGGCGGGATTTCGAGCCCCGTCACTACCGTAGATGAAGCCAGCGCGAGCCCGATGCCGAAACCTGCAATGGCCATGTACCCCATAAAAAAGCCATCCTGCCCTGAGCGGTCATCTCTCGCTAGAAGGACGCAGCCGACAAGGGATAGTCATGCGCCAGCGAGTATGCACTCGAAGACGAAATTCTTCCTCGCATTGAGAGCGGCTGCGCTCACACAGCCCACTGCGCTCGCCCCAACCATAGGCAATAGCATGATGGACGCGACCAGCTCGTCTTTGCCGCTTATCAACTGAGCCCTGAGAGGGATCGAGAATATGAGGATGAACATGGGGAAGCTGAGAAGAAGCGTCGCAAGCGTTCCGGATGTATAGAATCGGTTTTCAAATAGACTAAGCGGGAGAACCGGAATCGTGCAGGGCGAGTCGTCACGTCGGCTCTCGACGACATGTTGCCAACCGAAGAAGCCGGCCCAGCATATCAAGCCGATGACGACAGGAGCAACGAAGATGGCGTTGCCCCAGACGTCGACCGTTGCCACTCCGGCGTTTTGGAAGGCAAAAATGACGAGGACCGAGGCAGCGATGAGCAGAGCGGACCCGAGATAGTCAAACGACTTCCACGAATGTCGGGGAGCCTGTATAGTATCTGTTTCCTTGGGCCAAAGAGCCACGACGAGGGGTATGGATAGAGCACAAACAGGGCCACTGTTGGTCTTGATGTCAGCATTATTCTGAAGACGGTAGAGTCACGCGCTTCGTACTTTATCCAGAAGATCCATCTCCACGACGCATAGTGGGTGATGATGGCTCCTAGAAGCGGCCCAGCAACCGACGCCACTACAATAACGAACCCAGCCATCCCAGCCATGTACTCGAGGGTCTGATCGGGACAGACTTCGGGCAGTAACACCATGGTCATGGAGTATATAGCTAGAACCATTTGTCGTTCGTAAGTAATAGTCCGGTTTACTCGTTGGATAACAAGTATAGACCAAGGTAAAAGCGACGACAGTCACTTACCGGACCCGCCGATTCCCTGCAGGGCGCGACAGGCAATCAAATGATGGAGACGCCGAGAAAACCCGCATCCCATCGAGGACACCAGGAACAAGACCTCTGCTGCGACAAAGACGTGACGCCTGCCGACGACATCGGATATGCGAGCAGAGACAACGCTGGAGCCACATGCGGCCAAGGTGTAGGCCAAGGCGACCCAATTGACGGGAATGAAGACGTTGAAGTCGACGGCAATGACGTGCAGGCTGGGTGCGACAATGGAGGAATCCATCATGGCCAGGAATAGGCCAACATAGACGCTGCATACACGAGAACAGTCAGCAGATTGGCGCTCTTTTTGCCTCGCTCTCACCGACAAATTGGCGTTTTTCATCCACTATTGTCCCATCAAAGACGCGGCGAAAGCAGACGACGCTCATACCCTGTGCTGAAGAGCCAGAAGCGCAATGGTGTAACAGTAACGACATCGACCTTGGGGTCGGTAACATCAGAGCCCCTTGCGACGTCGGACTGGCTAGCATCATCAACTGCGGCCTCAACGGCTGATGAGACGCCCATTGTGCTGGTGAATGATGCGATTTGTGGTGGACAGTGGAGGGTGTCGAGGAGGACGCGGATATCGCAGTCGTGGGAGAGCCCTGCTCATGTCAGTAGAATGACTTCAATACGGAGCAGGCGCAACAGCTTCAAAGCTCACACGGTTAACACCGATCATTCGCTAAATAGCACATTTGGTTGGACAATAATAATGCAAACCATGTTATGGAGAACCAAAAGGGGAAGTAAGGCGGGCCACCGTCAGCCTGTCAGGGCATGTTACTTCAAAAGGAGAGACAGTCAATTCAGCGCGTCGGAAGGCTCAGCCGAAGTCCGGGGGATATGCCGGGGATGCAGACGGCTCGGTTGTCTGATTGCATGTCTCGCAATCGCAAAGGTACGATTTTCCTGGACCAAGGTCATAAAGATGCCATACCGTCTATGTAAGAACGCAACTACGCCTTGCTGGCGCGACATCCCCCTTGACTGACACGAAACCCACATTTTGCTCGAAAAGTCCCTCGTTATGGGAAGTGCTCCATCAGTGCCGACTGACAAGAGTCGCAAGCTCCAAGTCATTGGCGCAGGCGCCTCGCGAACGGGCACCCTCTCCCTCTCACTAGCCCTCGAACGTCTCCTCGACGGCCCTGTAATGCATGGTGGTACCCAAATTATTGGCCGCGAAGATGGTACGGGCGTTTGCATCTTCGTATGGCATGGAACTTCAAGACCATTGGCTAATAACCTCGCTGCTTCAAGCATACGTTAGGCTGATGTACGAGACTATCCATCAACGCCACAACACGCCCATCTTGATGAAGCGCCTTGAAAGCATTACAGCTGGCTTCTTAGGCGTCACCGACACGCCAGCTAGTTCCTTTGTCCCGGAGCTTCTCGAGCTGTATCCAGATGCAAAGGTCGTGCTCGTAACGCGTGATCCAAAGAAGTGGCTGCAAAGTTTCGATCCTTTGTTGAAGGCTTGTTCGCCATGGTGGGTGCACGTGCTCCTCTGGCCGTGTCCCGGCTTGAGGTGGTTCCCAGGCTTCGTGAAGGAGCTCATGAAGCGGGAAGCCGAACGTATTCCGTCCTATGTCGTAGGAGGTGCGAAGCGCAACGTCACGCAAGACAGCTGGTGCAGTGCTAACTTCTCGTAGGCCCTGTTACCACGGACATGCTAGAGGAGCACCACGCACGGATAAAGAAATTGACCCCCACTGACAAACTCCTCGTTATGCGTCTCGATGAAGGATGGGAGCCTTTGTGTCGGTTCCTCGACAAGCCAATTCCGGCAGAACCATTTCCTCATGTTAATGATCGCGAGGCGCTTGCGGAGGTGATACGACGTACCGTGGCGACCTGCATTATGATATGGATTTGCATGCTGATTGCCATAGGTTTCCTGTTCAATGTTGTACGTTACTTCTCTTAGTCAAGACCACATTGTGCAGTGTCAAAGCGCCTTCAGGATACAACTATTCTTACCAGCCAGTGATGTTGGATATGTTACGAATCTATCGAATCGAACATGTCTCGCAGTTATATTGAGGCCGATGGGTAGGTATAGGAACACGGTCGGATATGAGGAAACAAAGATACAAAGTAGGGGGCGCCTTGCTGGGGAGAAGAACGAAAGACGAAACACGCACAAAAGGGAGAGACGGATACGGGATTTTCTCCGTCTATTCTAGCCAAATACCTTTTCCCTTCCGGTATAGTAACTATTGTCTGCGCACATGAACTGTGAATGGGTGGACGAATGTCTCTTTAGATGCAGAAAGAGCGGAAGGCTAAGTCTCATATGTACATGGCTGATGGAGTCTTCTCGGAGCCTCTGAAGAGCTGAAAATGCACCTGCGCATTCGCGGCCGTTCATCCGGTCGTAAAGATTAGCCCTCCGAACACGACATAATTTGGATGCCTTCTTCACAGATACGCCATCTGCAATTGGTTCAAGCACTTGACGGATGTCCGACTCCGTGTAATTGCCCATTATTAACTTGCAACGAAGCGCACAAAATTTGAAGACAATCGCATTAGAACTGGTTAAAAATTTCCTGCTGAAGTTCCAGTAGCGGCGTGGATTCCAGGGTCCTACAGGGTGCCGACAGGGTCCTGCTAGCCTTCCCGCAGGGGGGGTTGTGGCTTGTAGACCCGTAGTACGAATACTCGGTACCCCTTTACTTTTGAATAGGGCGGCAGGCCGGCGATTGACGGCATCACGACCTTGGGTGACGCACATAGTAGCTCGCAGCTCGACGAGGGTTATATCTAGAGCTGCGCTTTTTCGACGAGAAAACGCGTGCCCAAGATGGCGATCAGCGGTCGTGCATTTAATAAGACAGTCTTTATTCACACGCACCCAAATCTCAATTCGCACGCACCCCCCCACATTCAGCCACAGCATAGCCACAAGAACTCCGACTTCGCCAACGATCCCGCAGACAGCATTCTTGCGACTTTTCAACGCCAGTTATGAAGCGAAGGAGATATATCCATTTAACTCCTGTGTTGGAGATGCTTGCCACAAATTCCAATCTAGCAGTTCAGTAATCCTTCTATAATTGAGCCCTAATTGTACAATAGGATTTTCGGCGGATAAGAGTCAACTGTATAAAGATAAAATACAACAGGCTAATACCACTATTCGGAACCAGTTAGAGAATGGCTCGGCCAGCTCCCCCTAAACGTGACTCGTTGGGCGCTAGACCAGCTAAACGAGATGCACCGAGTTATGGAATCGAGCCGGGTCTCTAAGAAGGCACTGCCGCAATGTTCAGGATCCACGAGGGCTCAATACGGTCTACCCTGTGCTCACAGGCTCTTGGAGCTAGCTCGTCGAAAGGAACCACTCAAGAGGCAAGACCTAGATCCATTCTGGCATCTCAAGCGATCACGAGACATTGATGATCCTCTCCTTCAAATACGACGTCCTCCAATGGGGATACCTAAGGGTCGACCACGCAATGGCGAACCATTTGGCAACGAACGCGCAATCCCAGAGAAGCAGCTAGCCCCTCAAGGCTCAACACGGAGTGGCGTCCAGCGCTCGGCGCGTCGAAATTACTCTCAATTCGAACTGGGGGCAACGCTGGAGGAAGAAGATGCAGCAGACGCACAAGACAAACCGCGACGTCGGCCGAAACGGAGTAAAGTTGTCGAGTCAGGAAGCACTCGAGTTACGTAAGTTCAATGTGCTGCGTGTGACTTAGAGTATTACTTTTGAACCAAGTTTCAGTCCGACGAGGTTGATCAGCGAAGACCCGTTAGCGCCAATTGATGACCACTTTGTAACTTACAGGGCCGGTGGGAATTCGTATACGCTAACGTTAAGCTCCATAGCGTCTTGGTACGGTGCCGGGTGGTTCTCTCATGAGATGATATATGTTGGCACTGGACCTTGTAGAAAGTGTTGTCCAACCAGACACTTTCGCCAACCATGTTGGACAGCCTCGAGGACAATATTGTGGACTTTTACAAAGGCCGCCATGTCTTCTGCACAGGGGCTACCGGAATGCTCGGAATGGCCTACCTGAGCAGGCTCGTGCTTGACACCCGAGTGGATTGTGTGTACGCTGCCGTACGAGGCGGGGAAGGGTAAATGTTTGCTCAAATTGCTTCCAGCTTTTGCTAATATAGTTGGGACTAGGCGCCTCTGGGAAATATGGAGGAACCATCTTCCGTCGGCTATGGTCAAGGCACTTCGACTCTCCGGGAAACTCGTCATCTGGGAGGGAGATATCACTCGCCCCGGGTGTGGCCTCACCACAGACCAAGTGGCATTGGTCCACGAAAAGGTCTCCATTTTTATACATGGCGCCTCTACAATCAACCTTCAGAAGTCCCTGGATCATGTCGCGCAGCAAATCATTTACCCATCAGTAGCACTTGCTGAAATGGCCTTGGCATGTGCGAACTTGGTAAAATTTGTCTACATCTCAACCGCGTACGCTAACGCATTCATTCCTAAGGCTTGCGATGCAGCCTGGGTTGGGTGTGAAGCTGCTATTGCAGAGGACATAAATTACATCCGGAGTGGGTGTTGGGCAACTGCGTCAATGGAGCTTTCCGACCTGAAGGCGTACGGATCAACACCCGAGTACGAATTTGTTCAGCATCCATTCCCGTACAGCTACGCAAAACATCTAACTGAACGGCTCCTGTTGGAAGCATTCAACAAGGCTCAGCGTGACAGTGCCCTTCTGATATTCCGACCATCTTGCATTGGCCCGGCCGAGTCCTGGCCTTATCCATTTTACGAAGTTCCTGGTTCATGCACTACCACGGCCGCCCTGGCCGCCTTTATTGCCAATCCTCCTACGACAATGAGATTTTCATCATACTTGCTAGACACATCCGCGGCTACCATTGACGAGGTGCCTGTTGATATAGTGGTCAATCGTTTGGTTGCGCATGTCGCCTTTGAATCCAGTGGTTGTGTCCATGCTGTCGGCGGAAGCAAAGGCCGTCATCGTATCGAGGATGTTTTCCACATCGCCTCAAGGCTACGAAGGTTCTGGTGGGGCCGGCCAAAACTCGTCTGGTGTAGAGAAGATTGGAAATCACCGAGGCTTTGCACGCTAGCCAGACTGTTTACGATAGCGGGTTGCTCATTTGTCTTCGAGGAGTCCAAGACAGAACGTATATGGGATAGGATGAGTGGTGCTGAACGATCAGTGTGGCCTCTTTGGTCGTGCCAGGACATTCCGGTATTGGACAACCTGGTGGGCCGCGAGAAAGCCTGCATGGCTTTAATCAGTCAGATGCTCTCTAGGAGATATGGGCTGCCAACGTTTTTAACGTGGTGGGTGTATAGGCCGGGCACTTCTAAACAACTGTAACCGGCCGGGCTAGTGGGGCCCCCATTTCTCGAAGAAAAGGCTGCGGGGATAGATTTCGTGGAGACGATCGGCACGGAGTCGAAGCAGGCCCCGTTTCGAGACAGAATAGGCATAGGCAATGACTATGCGCACGGAACCGCCTTGCTACGGACGCCGTCTCACGGACGCCGTGTGGCTGGCCCCTCCAAATCTGGCAGTTGATATTCCTCTTGCTGCGCCTAGCCGCTTCCAGCTGTCGCTAAGCAGACCTCTAAGCAAGCATCGAGGCCATATAGGCATAGAAGTCATGACGAAACATGGTCTATTAGATTATTAGATAAAAGTCCGCTCTCCGAGGTATTACGGAGGAAGAGCCGAGAGAATATTAATGCATAATAGAAGCATCCTGGTGATACGCCTTGGTTTGTGTACGTGTGTGAGAGAGGCAAGCCTATGTGTTAGATATATAAGTCACAAGGGACTTGTGTATTACGTACTCTTTTGCCTGTGTGGTCAGGCTAATCACCCGGGCGGACCCGCGCTGACACTTACTGTGGCCCTTTGGGCTGGCCCGTCACAAATACTTATAAAAGACAAAGGTATCCTACCTAGCTAGACTAGGGAGATGTTATATATTCCTACTATTTAATTTATATAGATTATTTACTTATGCTTCTCCTTGTAATTTACTCTAATAGCTAATAACTATAGTATAGTCATGCCCATGTGGATTAAGCTAGGAAGCTCGATGGTGCTGTACAAACCACGGTAGGCTGGTGGTGCGACCTGCCAAAGCATGTCACTCTTCCCTCGACCCCTGCCAGGACGCCACAGCACGCGAACAATTGTACCGTGCAGGGCTCCTCCTTGTGCGCCGTGATGCTCGGTAGCACCATGATCAGCATCATGCTCTACTCTAGGATACAGTTGCGCTACCTCGCATGGGAATAGTGGGAGCAAGCTCCAATAGCTCCAGTCGGGCCATGCGGAATACGGACAAGTTGCCAGGAAAAAACAAAATAGCCGTTCGTTACGGCGGGGGAAACAATAACGGCCCCTGTTTAATTCGGTCTAGTCTTGTTGGACAAGAGAAGGAGCGAGGACAGTCCGACACTGTAGAACCATTTTTTTGGCTCCTGCCTTGTTTGTTCCACCCCTTGGTCTCTCCTCCTTTCTTCATCCCATCCCTCCAGGCGGTAATTGACCACCCCCCTTCACGTCCTCTTCGCTGCCAAACCGGGGGCAGGGGGGCCATTTTTCCTGGCCTCGGCCTGCCCTCCATCCTTTTCTCCATCTCCACACTGTCCTTCTCCCTTCTTCTGCCCGGGAACAAGCAAGAGCAGACTGAGACAGCTTCACTCGCTAGCCCGTCTCTGCTTCCTTATTTCCTTCTGCGGGCGCACCGTCACCGTGCCTCAATAATACCGGCAAGCTCTGCCGGTGTAAACAT
Organism: Hirsutella minnesotensis 3608; assembly: GCA_000956045.1. Lineage (NCBI taxonomy): Eukaryota > Fungi > Ascomycota > Sordariomycetes > Hypocreales > Ophiocordycipitaceae > Hirsutella > Hirsutella minnesotensis. Next base: position 86,736 of record KQ030553.1, read on the forward strand.
CCATTCGCGCGAGCGCGTGACCCTTGAGGACGCACAATCCAGCTCGCTGTCCAATCTCGCGGATAGATCGAGAGTTCTTTGTCCTTGACATCAGCACCGTCCCCGCATCATCTTCGTTGTTGGCATCTCGGTGAAGCTCGCGATTACCGCCTCCAATATGCGCGCTGCGACTATACTTGCCCTCGCGGGCTCCACTACCGTCCTCGCGGTAAAGTGCTCCTTGAGTAATAAATGTCCACAGGAGACACCGTGCTGTTCGCGTATGTGAACTCTTTCGCAGTTTCACTTTACCTCTCGTCACTTCCATACTGACTTGTGGCGATAGAATATGGCGAATGCGGGACGGGCGCATACTGCCTAGGCGGTTGTGATCCGCGCATGTCCTTTTCCTTGGACGCCTGCGTGCCGGCACCCGTTTGCAAGAGCAAGACGACCAAGTTCAACAGTCTCGACAGCATCGCCGACATTTCAAAATACCTCGGCGACTCGAGCGAGGCCGATTGGGTCGCCCAGGGCGAAACGGCCCAGCATGACGGCAACGTCCTCTTGACCATGCCCAAGAAGAGCGTGGGAACGGTGCTTGCCTCTACATCTTACATGTGGTATGGCAATGTCAAGGCCCGCATGCGCACCAGCCGTGGAAGGGGTGTCGTGACGGCCTTTATCCTGCTTTCCGACGTCAAGGACGAGATTGACTACGAGTTTGTGGGTGTCGACCTACAAACGGCACAGACCAACTATTATTTCCAGGGTATCCCAGACTGTACGTTTGGCTCATGACCGAAATCGCCAAGGGTATCGGGCAGATGTTAACGACATGTTACAGACCACAACTCGGGTAATATCTCAGTAAGCGACAGCTACAGCAACTTTCACGACTACGAGATTCGCTGGACGCCCGACAAAATTGAGTGGCTCGTCGACGGCCAAGTCGGCCGCACCAAGCTCCGCAAGGACACGTGGAACGAGACGACGCAGCAATGGCAATTCCCCCAGACGCCCGCGCGCGTACAGCTGTCCATTTGGCCGGGTGGTCTTGCCAGCAACGCCCCGGGCACCATCAAGTGGGCAGGTGGCGTCATCGATTGGGACAATGCCGAGGATATGAAGAACCCCGGCTACTTCTACGCCACCGTCTCAGAGGTTTCCATCGAGTGCTACGACGGCAAGCAGGGTCCCGGATCGCACAGGGGCAAAAGCTACACGTACAACAACGCCAGGGGGACCAATGATACCGTCGTCGACGGCAACAAGGACACGGTGATTGGCTCCCTCGAGGCTACAGGTCTCGACAAGGACAAGGGCAAGGATAATGACGACGGCGACGGCGACTCGTCCTCGTCCTCGACCGACAGCGCCGACAAGCCCAAGAAGACGGGCAACATGATTCCCGGCGGCGGCAACGGTTTCCAAGGCCAAGACCATAGCGGCGAGGCCAAGGGCGGCAATGTCGGCGCCAGCTCGGGCACAGGCTCAGCAGACTGTGACAAGTCGAGCTTCAGCCAAGACTGCAACGCCAAGAGCAGTAACAACAATGGCGGGAAGAGCAGTGGGAACAAGGTGAGGGCGAGTGCGTTGGCCATGATTATTGCCGGCAGCGCTGTTCTCTGGCTGTAGGTTAAGTTGTCGAGGTCATTCTTGTACATACTAGATGGATACCTAATCGGCCTATGACGGGCAGGGCGTGTTGATATTCTACCCTGAAGTACATAATCGTCAAGGTTCCTTGGGCTGCCAAAGGGAGCTGCGCGGAGGAGCGGTGGCCATGGGAGGATTTTTGCGATACCTGGACGAGGGTGGAGGGGCGCCATTCTGTCTGCACCCTGGATGAGGCACTCTCGAGGTTTTGAGAAGATGGGCGGAGAGCAGTGGTGCATTTGTTGAGCGCTTTTGAGAATACCGTCTTGTTTGCGAGGTCGAGCGATGGACTGTTTTGTATAGTTGAAGAGCGGCGCGCGAGATAATGCAATGAACAATCCTGTCAGTCTGTGTATCGAAATGCATGCCAAGAATGCCTCGAGTTGGTTGATGGAGAGCGTTGGTGAGCGAATCCCTGAATGCTGCGCGACGTTGAACGTTGATTTATGGATTCAAGGATGACGGCGGATATGCACGCCGGAGACGAGACAGCAGCCCCCAAAGCTTGTGCGAAAGCTTGTCCAGGGCGGGATGCGGAAATCATGCAGGGAGACTCCTTGGAGTTGGGGGCGACGGAAGATTGTTTGCCGAATCGCAACCACCAGACGTGCATGCCGCGATGCAGCGTCGCGCGACTGGGAGTGGGTCACGGCGCAAAGAGTGGGAGTGGTTGGTTTTGGATATCAGGATGGGCGTTTGCAGTTACGTCACAGGAGGCGTCGAGTTGGGCGAAGCATGGCGTCTTGCGAGAGACTACTACAGCATGTCGTTGGATGCATGTAAATGCGCTGCTTGTTGGATGCACCGCGGCGGGATGGACAGGATGGGCATTGACCAAAAATAGATCCAGCGAGGCTGCGGTCCCGTTGATTCTCGCAGCCGACGGACCTGCAGGAGGGGCCCGACGGATTGGGGGCCGAAGGGGAGCATGGAGGACGCGGGATGCGGGTGAGATGTCGATGAACAGCGATGATGCGACTTGGTGGAGCTCAGAGGGAGATGCGTTCTGTTGGGGGCTGGTACCACCTCTTGGAAAGACGTGAATCACGCTTGTTTGCTGAATAGTTGCGCAACTTTGCTGCCTCATGCGCTGCTACGTGTTGGCTGAGAAGCGGGCTATGCGGATGAAAAGAATGGCCTGACGGGGGACAATTCTTTTTTCTTTGGAGTGTTGCTATTTCGGCAGCACGGCAAGAAGCGCGCGAGGACACGATCAGTTTACTTGGTGAAGCGAAGCAAGGCGGCTCTCAGCTACAGCCCCTGGTTTGCTCTGGTACGCGCGCCAAGAACGAGAGTCGTTCGGCAGACGCAGCTGCAACGGGCGAACCACGAAGCCGAGGGACCAAGGCGGACAAAGCTTTTCGTCCGGGTGCCAGCTTAGTCATGGTGCTTGGGAGAGGCGCCGCACCGGGAATCAGGCGCGCGCACAAAAGTGGGGGGGAAGAGAAAGGCGCGAAGGCGCGAAGGGCGAGCAGCGCCAAGGCGGAGCGACGCCGACGGGCTACCTGCGCGTGTTAGTGCACAGCACGCAGGCTGGGCGTTGGAGTAGCACAACGCAGGTTCCGAATCTCGCGCCCGCCGGAAGCCGGGCCGTGGGGGCGACGGGCGGGCATGAGCTTGACTCTGCTCTGCAACTCACCAGGCTCACGTTCGGGTCGGGCCAACTCGCCATTGGGGCGACGAGCGACGGCGCACGTCTCTCTCGCAGGAACAAGGGCGCCCGAACGGCCGACGAGGGACGGAAGAGGGTGGAGCGCCATGAGTGCTGCTCCTCCGCCGGCGGGCGCGACGGGTATAAAAGAGGCGCCGGAAGGATGAGGAATCCGTCATCATCACCATCATCACATCATCATCCGTCGACACCCAGAGACACCATCTTGATCAAGCCGTGGAAACAGAGACGCGACATTTCTGCCCGACCGCACCATCAGCCCGTCATCTCTGCGAGGACGCACATCCCACAGCTCTGCACGCAGCTCGCACCAGTCCTTGGCCTGTTCACTCTCGACCCGCCGCTGTTCTCGTCTCCAACGGCAGCAAAGCTGCACTCAAAAGGGCCGCCATCCTCGTGCTCCCTCGTCTGGCTGCCTCGTCTCCCCTGTGCCGACCATAGCAGCCTCACCACCACCACCCATCACACGCATCCTCGACTCTAGCCACCTCTCCGCCAACCACCGCCATCAACACATCACCATGTCGTCTCCCGCCTCGCAAAAGACGATTGCCTTCTTCGGCGCCACGGGCGGCTGCGGCCTCTCTGCCCTGCGCCGCGCCGTCGCCGCCGGCTACACCTGCATCGCGCTGTGCCGCACGCCGGCCAAGCTCGAGGCCGTCTTCCCCGAGCGGCCGGCCAACCTGGTGCTGCGCGAGGGCAACGCGCACGACACCAAGGCCGTGGCCGGCTGCCTGACGCACCCGGCGGACCAGGGCCGGCTCGTCGACGCCGTGTGCTTCTCCATCGGCGGCGTGCTCAACATGAGCTCCATGACCATGAGCGACCCCGACGTGTGCAAGAAGGGCATCGCCGCCCTGCTCGAGGCCCTCGCCGACCTGCGCGCCACCTGGGGCGCCGCCGGCCACCCGCTGCTGGCCGTCGTCAGCACCACGGGCATCTCGGAGCACGGCCGCGACGTGCCCATGGCCATGTGGCCCTTTTACAAGTTCGCCCTCCACGCGCCCCACGAGGACAAGAAGGTGGCCGAGCAGAAGCTCTGGGCCTGCGCCGAGCGCTACGTCATTGTCCGGCCCAGCCTGCTCGTCGACGGCGAGAAGCCCGACCGCAAGATCCGCCTCCACGTCGAGGGGCCCCGCGGCATCGAGAAGAAGGAGCTCGGCTACACCATCTCGCGCGAGGACGTCGGCCGCTGGATCTTTGAGAACCTCCTCTCCAAGGCCGACTCGCCCCTCGAGCACGAGGGCAAGGCCGTCGGCCTGACCTGGTAGAGGCGTCCATGCTGCCCTTTTCTTCATTTGATTGCGACGTCTCCTCTCGACACCAAAAGTCATCAGGTCTGCGAGGAAGCGCAGAGACGGGGGGACAGAGACTTGGTTGGTGCTTGGCCGCGATATCCCATTCCATAGACAAGCGGGCGTTTTTCCGTTTTATTTCCCCTTACTTTCAGTCTTTTTCTCGCCCTCTGATTGCGTGTTCCTGAGGGGGATATGGACATGATCCAGGTTAGGGTCCGTATGCTGGACTGCACGACGTGGAATGAAGGACGTCCTAGGCGGACGACTCGACTTTGCATGGCGGATTCTTTTTGTCTGCCGGGGATAAAGAGCTTAATGAGAAACACGTTTCCCTCAATCCTTTCTTCTGTCCCGTGTCCAACCCCCCCCTTCCCCCATCGTGAGACGGATCTGTGTGACGGACCCTCCCCGTGAATCACCAACGCACAGCCAACAGGCACGAATCCAAGCAGCCCAACCAACAACGCCGCGAAACAAGTGCGCCTCGCGCCCTGTTGGTCGTCAAAACGCCGTGAAAAAAAGCCTCGTCGAAGCTGCTTCCCATCCCCCTCCTCGTCCATAGGCCTTTGCTGATCCTCCTGCTCCGCAGCCCCCTGCCTAAGCGCCGAGCACCAGGTCGTCCACCATGAAGATTGGCAAACGCAGGGCCATGTTCTCTTACGACGGGCTTTTTTCTCCGGCCCAAGGCCTCGTCGTAGCACTGCATGGCTCCTTTGCGGAACACACGCGTCCAAAAAGGCTGAATCGTGAGCGAACCAAGGACAGCCCTCCTTTCTCTGCTTCTTTGTGCTTGCGAGCGTTTCGCCCGTCGATTCGCAGCGGTCCAGCCTTGGTTCGCGCCTCGTCGCAAAGGAACCCCAACAACACTCCTCGCTGGCCCGTCTACCGCCAGCCTGGGGGCCGCGCAAGGGGATGAAGGCTTTTGTTCACCTGGACCAAGGGACACTGCAGTGTCGACGTCGTTCTTGGTCGCGCGCCGACGATGCCTTCACGCCCTGCCGCTTTTGTGTCCCGCAGAGACGCAGCCGACTTTATTTTCGGCTGTCCAAGTACGCATCCTGTTCAACTTGTCTTGGGCCTGGCCCGAGCCGGTTCGTCCAGTGATTTACCTTGTCTTGGTGTTTCCGAACCCTCCCCCCTTTTTTCTCATCTCCTTGATGCAGGCGCGTGAAGCAGAACCGACCGACCGCTGCCTTTGACCGGACGGCCAGGATCAAAGGCGGACAGGCGCCCGTTCTGATGCAGCCACCAAACGCGGCGGCGTCGTGAATGGGCCGTAGGCAGGCGTCGAGCAGAGGAGGGCATGTGTGTGTGTATATATATCCTCGAGGCTGAGCGCCTGGACGCTTGATCCTCTTGGGACGTCATCCGCTCCAACACGTTTCAACTCGCCACGACCAACAACGACCTTGTTTCTCTTTCTGGGCTCCGAGCCTGCTCCTTGATGATACCCAGATACGCCATTGCTTCTCCGCCTGGACATAGATTTTGAACATAGACTCGAAAGCCTCTCGCCTGGGAATAGACCTGGACACTCCTCGCTTCAAGCACCCATCCAAAGATATAATCTTTCAGCAAAAATACTAGATATCAACAGCAACACTCGCCTCATCACCAACCACACAACTTCACCTCCACGCCCCTTACGACGTCATCATCCCGCCGACGCCATCATGAAGCTTCAGCTCCTCGCCCGCAGCCTCCTGGCCACGGCGGCGCTCGCCGTCCCCCACGGATCCTCCTCGCTCCCGGCCCGCAGGGACGACGGCGGCAGCATCACACGGATCCTGCTGTCGGGCCCGGGCGGCGTCATGCTGGCCACGGTGGCCGCCAACGGCACGGGCATCGACATCCGGGCGCGGCACAACGCCACGGCCGGCACGGACCCGTCGTGGGTCGTCTTCCGCGCGCCCGACGCCGTCTTCGCCGTCGACGAGAACGGCGCCGAGCTGTCGGCCCTCAAGGTCGACCTGCAGGCCTTCTCCATCGCGCCCGCCTCCAAGTTTGCCGGCAGCCCGGGCATCGTCCACCTGGCGCTCGCCCGCGACGGCAAGCGCCTGCTGGGCGCCGCCTACGGCAACGGGTCTGTCGACGCCTGGGACGTCGAGAACCCGGCCGCCGTCAAGAAGCTCGCCCACGTCGCGCTCACCGGCAAGCCCGGGCCCAACAAGGAGCGCCAGGCCGCCTCGCACCCGCACCAGGTCGTGCTCGACTCGGCCGGCCGCTACGCCGCGGTGCCGGACCTGGGCTACGACGCCGTCCACATCATCGACGCCGGCGACGACGCCTTCAAGGTCGTCAACAGCGTCGCCGTCGAGCCCGCCGGCTGCGGGCCCCGACACGCCGTCTTCTACCCGCCCACCCCGGCCAACGCCACCCACCTCATCGTGCTGTGCGAGATCGCCAACCTCATCAACGTCTACTCGGTCCTCCGCGATGCCGACGCCGGCGCCAAGGGGCTCGACCTGCGCCTCGTCCAGTCCGTCTCCAGCTTCGGCCCCGGCGTCCCCCACCCCAAGGCCGCCGCCGGCGAGATCGCCCTCGGCCCCGGTGGCAAGGACGTCTACGTCTCCAACAGGCTCACCGAGGACAAGGTCGATCACATTGCCCACTTCCGCGTCGGAAACAACGGCACCGCCGCCTGCGATCCCAAGAAGGGCGATGCCAAGAAGGGCAAGACCAGACGCCGCCGCTCCGCTGCCGCCGGCTTCGGTCTTCAGTTTGTCGGCCAGCAACCCTGCCAGGGCACGAACCCGCGCATGTTCAGCCTGACGGCCGACGGCGCCCTCGTCTTCGTCGCCAACGGCAAGGGCGAGGCCGGCATCAGCGGACTTGAGCGCAACAAAGACACGGGCGTCCTGGGACCTGCTCCGCTCTGGAGCATTCCCATGACTACCTTTGGCGAGAACGGCCCTCAATACGTGCAGCAGATCCAGTAGGCTATCACGGTATGCAGCATGGAAGCCAAGAAAAGATAAAAGTGAAAGATTAACAAGCATGGATATCTCAGGATGCTTGTCTCACAAAGGTTGGGTCATGGCTGGCCATGGTCCCGATACGGTGGGATTTCTTTACTAGAATTGTATTCTGCATTGTCACGATTATCTTGCAACAAAGCCCGCAGACTGCGGCGTGCAGCGGCAATCCTTTGCCTTCTGTTTGCACTTATTCTGTACCATAATATCTTCATGTTTTGAATCGTCATCATGAGCTTGGGCTCAGTATATATAAATATCCCCAGTTTGCCGTTCCAACCTGCTCCGCTGCCATTCAAAGGCCGTAAGTGACTTTTTGTGTAATACCAAAGGGTGCTTGAAAGGAGGGCAAGTGAAAACGCTTTTGTAAAACTTGTAAAAAAGGTGTAAATGCAATTCGCTTTAATGCAATGGAAAACGAGATGAGGTATCCTTGCAGGCGGGGATGTCCGAAGAACATTGAATAGACCAATAGATCATGCGCATATTCTCCAGAGGCTTAGAAGAGGCTCAGCGTGGTTATCGAGGTGGCGATGCCAACGGCCAACGCAAGAAGCGCCTTGTCAAGCGCCAATCCCGGGGCAGCACCAAGGTTTGGCCTGTTGCTACTATTGGAGAAGCTATCAGCATCGGCCGGACGGTTCTGGGCCACGCTGGGCTCAGGGCAGCGTCCACGCATGCCACGGAGATTTGTATTTGGGTTGATGGGCTGCGGACTTGAGCCGCAGTTGGTCTGACGGGCCAGGTAGGTCATGTTATTGTCAAGGTCGAACACGACTATGACATCAGTGTCAGCATATGTACTCAAAGACGAGTCCAGAGACGTGGGCCCAAACAACTTACCATATGCGGAGCGCAGAAAGGTATCGCCGAGGAGAGAAAACTTGTCGCTCTGCATGACGCCAAGATAGCAAGCGGGTTGCTGACCTTGTTGTGGCAGCTGGCGGATAATCTCGCGATAAGGCACGTAAATGGTGACGCCGTCAAAGGAGAAATCGAAGCTGCCGTTGAGGTCGGCGAGACCGCAGCTGACCTGATAGAAAGAACCTTGCAGCATGGAGCCCGGATCCGTTCTTGCGCCGAGAGCAGCCGCCATTGCACGGACAACGGCGGAGGGCAACAGTGTCAGGGTAGCACCCGTATCGAGAAAGACTGGCATCGTAGTGCCGGGAATGCCGACTGAGTTACGGTCGGGTCCCGTGTGTGCAATAGAACGCATATTGATCCAGTATCGTGCCACCTTGTCGGGGGACTGAGCGGCCGGGATGATGGGAAGCGCAGCGAGGCGGCCGGCGAATTTGGACGTATCGACGCCGCCAAATGTGATTGCGCCGCCATTTTCGTCCTTTGCACCCAGGGCGACCCCAAAAGTCTTTGTCCGAGTGATGCCCTGGACGGCAAGCTCGTCGATGAAGTTGTTGTAAGAAACTGTAATGTCACGTCCGAAGCCGATGCCGAGAATGCCCGAGAACTGGTCCTGGGATGACTTTGCCATACCGAAGCGCACCTGGTTCATGACGTCGTCGGATCCTGGCAAAGAGATGTTATCGCTGACGTAGGTAATGTTGGCTGCCCCTATGCCATATCGCAACGTCTTGTCCTCGCCTACGGGGCGGGCGGTCCGCGAGTTACGGGCTTCATATCTTCGGTTTTGGTTGCAAAAGCTGACGTCGGCCCGCGACTTGAGGCTGGTGCAGTCGGCGTTGACCCAAAGCTCAAAGGAGCCTGTGTCGATTTGAACGCGCACCGGTTGTGGGGGAGTCCCGATGGCCACTTGTTTTATCACAAGTCAGCTATGCCAAGGCGATTGGCGAGACGTCAACTCACATTCAATATAGTAGGCCACGTCGGATCGAGTAGTCAGCATTGCTTGGTTAGTGCCGTCGTTCTGTCGTTTCCTGAGCTGCGACGGGGGCGGGGCGTGAATGACGGGCAACGAGATGATGCCGGATGAGCCGGGTGTGGATTTGATGAAGGCGGAGGGTGACGGTTCGCTTTGTGTATGGACAGATTTTGTGCCGTTACTGTTCTTCAACTCGTTGGTCGCTTCTTTTTGTTTGGCCACTGTTCTCGAGTTTGATCCCCCTTTGCCCTGGGTCGCCTGGCTCTTTATATCATCTTGTCCCGGTAAAAAGGCAACGGGCAGCGTGCCTGTCATGACGCTTGGCTCAAGGTGTGGTATGGCCTTCTTGCGAAGTGTCATTTCGATCAGGGGAGGCGCTTGCATCGGGCTGCCACTTGACTCTGGCGAAAGAACGGCTCTCGGGGAGACGCCGAGGGAGCGACGGGAAGCATGTATTGTCGAATGTCGTCGGCTGTGAGCGCCGTGTGAAGAATGAGGACTCGAGCTGGCAGACAGAGCAAGTGTCAAAAAGACGAAGAGAGGCGTCAGGGGCGCCATGCCGGCGACACATGAGAGAAAAGAAGGAACGGCAGAGGGAGACACCAGAATGAGTGACTGATGTCTTGCACCTCGAACCCAAGGAAACAAGCAAAGGCAAATGAAAGTAAAGAAGGCGTCAGAATCGCATCATGAGGTGAAGGAAAGAGGCCGCCGCAGCACACGGAGGTTCTTGCAGAGTATATCTAGCAGCCGTATCGACGAGACTGGACGGTAAGAGGTTGAGGCGACTTGGGCAACTCGTCTGTTGTAAACAAAGATTCAAGTGCCGACACGATTCTCAGTCTCGGACAAATTCGCGAGACGTTTGGCATGCCCCCCCCTTTTGCCGTCCTCAATTGGCCTCCTTGGCCGATGGGTCTGGGTTCGAGGCATGACGATTGGCGTGGCAGCGCATCAGCGTGAGTGATGAGTTTGTCAAGCAAGCAAGAGAAAAGGCAGCGCTAAGTGGTTTGGGGGCGTTTCATGATGCCCGAACCGTGGGATTCAGGGGGGTGGAGCAGGAACCGCCGGTGGTAGCGAGCCGCCTCGGGCAATGGGCTGAGTCGAGCACATGGCGGTTGGACGCGCGAGTGACTCGTGAATCATGGTGCTTGCTCGAAAACGCTCAAGCCCATCGGATGAATAAATCGGGGACGCAGAGGGCGGCAGTGAATGCGCGTGACGGATTGTTGGTGACTGCAACGGTTTGATGAATATGCAATGGTTTGATGAATACCATCTTGAACCAAGAATTACGTACAAACTCAAATTATTGCCAAGAGAATAGCCATCGCGACTGCCCATTAGAGAAGCAGTCGTTCTTCGGGCAAGAGCGAGTCAGGCGTTCTCGCTTACTTTGGCCGGGCAGCGTCGAAAACTGCGGCGCCTCGGAGCGGTCTGGTCTGGCTTGAGCGGCGGCTTCGGAACACGGACTGCCGGCAGGGAAGGGGCCATGGGCGGGCGGTCAAAGTATTGAATACCTGTGCATGTGGCGCCCTCGGCCCTCTGCAATGCGGCAGGAACCCCGATGTCTCTTGTCACTGGTTCTCGAACTCGTAACTCTGCACTAACAAGACGCTGGCCCGCGACTTGGTCTTCTGGAACTCGCTTCGTCTCGTCTCGTCTGCGTCCCCGTTTTTGCCGTTTGACTTGTTGCTTCGAGATTCGATAATGGGGAGTCGACAGTTACGCATTCTTCTTCACATCTGTTGCACTGTAACCTCGTCCACATCTGCAGCCACAGCCGCGCGATGCCGTTTCAGCGTCTTGGCCTGGCATCTAGCCGGCGTGTCTCACCGATGGTTCTTGTTTCCTTGTGTTGCTGCAATATCCCATCTGCTCCTACACCACATGCGTACAGTATGCATAGTGGACGCTTTATTACTCGCTGACCGGGCGCACACGTACAGTATCGCTCGCGGTCCAAACAAACGCTGCACCGCGGCCTTTTCCATCATGACGACTGCCTCCCGCCCGTCTTGGCTTTCCAGCATGCATCGCGACACCTGCCCTTTCTTCTTTTCTCCTCCCCCCTCCGAAACCCAACGCCCTGGGCCTATCCCGTCCCTACGGTATTCCCACTCCCCCCGTCAGCGGTGCCCAACCCATCCCTCCCTTCTCACTCCTCTTGGCTTAATCGGGCATCTTTGACGCCGTTGACGGCTTTGCAACGTGGGCAACCCTCTTTTGAATCGGATCCTGTCCTTTCGCGGACGCCGTCGCTCATGACCATCCGTGAGCTGGCCGATATCCAATGACGGAAAGGAATCATTGCTCATTTCCAGGTTCCCGCTCATCCATTGTCCTTTACATTCCCCCCCCAGCCACAGTCGATAGGATCCACGTTGAAGAATCTTGGCCTCTACTGTAGCTGAGCCAATCCAGCCTCCTCACTCGCCCGGTGACGTCGTCTGTGGCCGTAAGCATCAAGTGATGGGAGTTGTGAATATGATGAGTCCAGCTTGCCATCCCCTAGTTGCGTGTATCAGACCAGAATGGCCATCTTGGACTTTACATTGCGGCTTCAGCACACACACATGCATTCGTCTCCTCTGCCAAGCCCTTGTTCCTACATGCCGAGTCCCTCGACAGCCATCTTGTCATGGATGATGATCTGGCCCAAGCTACTGCCAACTGTAGTAACCGTCAGATGCCTCTTCGTCTTCCCTGTCTCAAGTGCACTACGGCCCGTCCGCCTCTAATCCGATTGAACGGCCAGCCTCCCCTATCTTGCGCCCAGAGGATCCCATGGGCGTTGCTATTGGGCACTCTCAACCCCTCCCTCTAATGCAATGCATCTTGACCTTCACGTTTGCTTGGGGTGCGTCGAGCCAGCTCGAACCTGCATCGCATACCAGCCACTGCTACCCAGGACAATGACGATGGATGAAGGGGCTTACTGTTCCTATCCCCCTTTGCTAAGTCCGCCTACTCCTCTCTTATTTAGCCATTCTTCTTCATGTCTCTCCCAGGAGCCAATGACTCTACGACACCATCTTCTCTGCGCACCCTCCAGTCACAAACTCCTCGGGCGTGTGTTACTCTTTAAATCGTCGTACCTCTGCCCACCCTCGTCGCAAGTCGTGGCTCGACGTGGTCCGTGGGCGAGCGTGGAAGGATGCGAGGAAGAAGGCGGCTCACCCAACACGTATCTTGAAGGGAGGGACGTTGACGTTGACGACCAAGAATATATCCTACATCGTCGAAGCGACCAAGCCCCCTGAATACTCCCGCAAGTTGCTCTCGTCACATCCTTGACTCTCAATATCCCGACCTCGTCCAACGGACTGTCCGTCCGCCAATTTCCTCACCTTGCGCACGCGTCATCCTCCAAACATTGCCCCCCTTTGTGCTTTACCGGTCGGCCAGCGACGAATCAGTGGAAAATCATCATGCTCGTTCCTTTCTCCCTTGTCAACAACGCCCCCAATGGCCCTCAGATTCAACAGCGCCCTGAGCGGGTAGACGAAGCGCAGCTTTCACGCCGACTGGATTTCAAGAAGACCGACACACCCCCTCCAACGAGGCCTCTGCTATTTCTCGCTCAGCGCCGACAATTCTCTGCCAACCCTTCTGAAAACACAAACCTGCAAATCGGCCTCGTCGTCGGCCTCGTTGGCGGGTTCTTCGTTCTGGGTCTATGCGCCTTCCTTTACATATATCGAGGCTCCGTCCGCTTCTCTTATCGGCGGCGTTCCGCGCACTCTCGTCGACGACGCAAGTCATCTAGCTCAAAAAGCTCCTCTTCTTCAAAGGCCTCTGGTGCTGGGCCGGTTCCCGCAGGAGCTCCTCCCCCAGCGTCTGGAGCAGGAGGCGAACCTTGACAGTCTTGCTTTTCTTGTGGTTTAGAGCTTGTTGACGTGGCATTTGTGTTTATCGTTGTTTCATCTCTGTCTGACTTCCTGTTCGTGATGAGACAAATTTTTACTTTACAAGATACCTTGGCTATTATTCGGAGGAGTTGAATGGTCCTATACACCTGAGTTGTCTTTCTGGGGTACTATTATCGTGTCACTGTTTTTGAGCTTCTGCAATCTAGGAACTCCTAAGATGCCCTCTGAGCGAAAAGCCTGTTCAGATTGAATTGTGAAGAGATCTCGACGTTGGAATTGACTTTCTAATTGCGATTCTCACGAGTATTCGTTTCTATTGCAATGTTCCTCCAGCCATTTGCCCAATAAAGGGTTTCGTATAGTCATTTCGGCCTCGACGGAACAATTCGCGTCCCATATCCAGCCTCGAGCTATGGAAAAGGTATGGGTTTGCTGTGCCGCTCCGGCCGACGGCTTATACCGCATTCAACCTCTGTTGACCACTTGTGGTACTACCTGCGGCTCCGCCGTGTCCGCATCAACGACGACATTGACAACCGCAGGTTGCTCATCGCCTTGCCCTGCGTCGGACTGAACATGTTGGTTGCGCTGGCCTGGACGGCCGGCTTCGGGCAGAGGCTGGCCGGCGCGGTCTCTCCCGGACCCACGATTGTCGCCGCCCCGTTGCCGTCGATCTTGCCTCCTTTTCCCGTGCCTGGCCTGGTCGCGTCCTCGCCTTGACCGGGGGCAAGCAGTATTGCCGTCATGGGCACGCCGGGAACTATATCTGATGTAGGCCCATATAAAGAGAACTGCCAGGCCGACGACGACGCCAATGATGATCATGCCGAAGTTGGCTTGAGAAGCGGCGTCGTCCCGCTCATGAAGGCCGCGGGTCGAACATACTTTCTCAAGAAGGATGCAAGCCATGGGGAAGAGTCTGTGAAATGGGAGTTGGATATTCAGTCTGAGTCGAGTCCTCGGCGTACTGTTGCGGCCGTTGAAACAAGGTGAAAAAGAGCACGCAGTCGAATGACACTTCACCATTCCTGGCTCCCTGAACTTGGCGCGGGAGCTTTATTCATATCACAACAAGAAGGTTGCTCCACGCGAACGGCATTGCGTCGTGGACATCGGCTCCCTGAATGAAGTTGCCTGACGAACTGGACACTTGCAAAAGCCATGGGCAAACAAGCACTTGCATGGCCCAGTCGATGGCATCGCGCATGATTGCCTGTCTATCCCGTCGGGCGGAAGGATGAGACTACCTAGGTGACTCAATTCACGGCCGTCAAGTTGCATCCGCGCCAAAGACTGCTTTGAAGCCCAGACAGGCCCAACACAATTCGAACGTGAGCAGGCAAACAAGAGAGCCAACCAGCTAGCGGCTCAAGTGAATCGGCTGCCCCCGTGTTTGTCGTCGGACGGGAGGAGAATGGAGTCTGGGCATGACAAACCACGGATACTCTAATCCAGAGCCATCCTCATGCGACAAGGCCGGGCGCGGATACTCATGGTTTGCCGTACGCGTGTGACGGCCAACGAGGCCGTATTCGGCGACGAATTGCTCGTCTCTGCCGGCTGCCGGGCCATTGCGGTGAATTTCGAATACTCTGGAAGCTGCGCCTTGAAGAGACGGGCCTCGGCTGTTGTCAAGCCTCAATGCGACAAGTCTCTGTGCAAACGCCACAGAACTTGCGCCACGCATTGCTCTGCTGTTGGTTGGGCCGAGACGAGGCGGCTCTTGCCCTCTCCCGCCTGTCGGTATCTCCTGCCGGCAGCACACCTGCTCTGTGACGAAAAGGGCAATTCCGAGGCCCAGCCTGTCGGTCCCTCGCACCAAAGTTGAATGGAGACTCTTCAACGCCCTGGAAAAAAACATGGAATCCATTTGTCATCGTCCTCGGCGTCATCACCGTCATCACCACCACCCTCGTCCACCACGAACCATGCCCGTCGGCAATCCTGACGGCAAATTGTCACGCCGAGAGCTTCTGCCTCTTTACTCTTCCGGTACTAGCTTCGCTCGCCCTCCCATTCTCGGACGTCTCTCGGCGGTGCCTGCGCGCCTGGCTGGTGGAATCTGGGCGCCCCGTCGACGTGCAGCAGAGTCGCAGACGGGCGATGCTCGATGTCGCGCAGCTCTAGCCGCCACTATTGCCGCGACGGAGTGGTGCCGCCGGCAAGGTTGGCCCCGACGCAGAGCAGCTTCAGTGAGAAGAGCATGCTCTTGGTGTCGAGATGTGCCTCGTCCGGCGCCTCGCGTTTCGCCATGATGGGCGGGAGGGCGCCGCATCTCCTCCCTCCCACTTGAACTGGGCAGTTATCCACAATACGGTCCAAACTCTAGTCTTGCAAATGAACGGCTCTAGTCACGTCGCGGCTCCACATGAGCTTCCCCGTCTTGTGCCCATTGTGACGTTGTAAAAGGCACACATACATTAGTGGCCTCGTATCCCAGCCCATTCTCTCGCACCCCGTCAACAACTTTACCCCTTTCCAATCCAACCGACTGTAGGAAAGCAGAAGAAGCAAGAAACCGCACCTCAAAATGTCGCTCGGACGTACCGTTACCCTCAGCGCGGGCAACAAGATGCCGCTCCTGGGCTACGGCACCTGGCAGTCGGCCCCCGGCGAGGTCGCCGACGGCATCTACGAGGCCCTCAAGACCGGCTACCGCCACCTCGACCTCGCCAAGGTCTACGGGAACCAGCCCGAGGTCGCCGAGGGCCTCCGGCGCGCCCTGGCCGACGTCCCGGGGCTCAAGCGGGAGGACATCTTCATAACCTCGAAGCTCTGGAACTCGAGCCACCGCCCGGAAGACGTCGAGGCCGCCCTCGACGACACCCTCAAGGAACTGCAGCTCGACTACCTGGACGTATGTGAGACCCGGGGGGCCCTTGAGCTGGGCGATCCCTCCACTCTCTGATATTCTGTACACTTGATGTGGATATACTCGATACGGTTGACTGACACTGCCGCAGCTGTACCTCATCCACTGGCCTGTTGCCTTCAAGCCCGGCAACAAGTTGTTCCCCAGGTCGGCCGAGAACAAGGACGAGGTCGAGCTCGATCGGGGCGTCTCCATTGCCCAGACGTGGAAAGGTATGCTCAAAGCGCAAAAGGACAGTCCCAAGTGTGTATGCTGATTCTTGAAATCCAGCAATGACTCAACTACCAAAGTCCAAAGCGCGCGCCGTCGGCGTCAGCAACTTTACGGTCGAGTCTGTAAGTGACCGACCCGACCCTCTTCAACCGCCCAAGTCTCGATCCTGCCGCGCTCCATACTCGCAAGACGGGGCGGTCGCTAACGAGGCACAGCTCGAAAACATCATCTCCGAGACGGGCGTCGCCCCGGCCGTCAACCAGATCGAGCGGCACCCGCGCATCCCGCAGCCGCGCCTCCTCGACTTCTGCAAGCGCAACAACATTGTCATCACCGCCTACAGCGCCTACGGCAACAACACCTGGGACGTGCCGCTGCTCGTCAACGACCCGGACGTCAAGGCCGTCGCCGAGCGCCTGTCCACGGCCCGGGGACGCACCGTCACGCCCGCCCAGGTCATTCTCGCCTGGGCCACGCGCGACGGCCACACCGTCATCCCAAAGTCCGTCACGCCCTCGCGCATCCGCGAGAACTTTCAGGAGGTCGAGCTCGACGACGAGGCGTTCCGCGCCGTGGAGAAGCTGGGCGAGAAGCCGCAGCGCTTCAACATGCCGTATACCTGTAAAGCCTCCCCCCCCTGATTTCGAAGTTGATGAAACTAATTCATTCGTTTTTTCGCGCTCACAGACTCTCCTCGCTGGGACATCAACCTCTTTGGCAATGAAATGGAAAAGGAGGCCACGCACCAGGTCGTCCTCAAACTGTAGATTGACTGCCTAGGTAGACAAGTCAGATGGCGGACAAAATTCAGATACCCATCGGTTCAACAATTCCACCAGCGTAGCAGACGCGCTGATTGTCTCGTCTTCGATCCGTGCAGCACAAGTAACGAGACCGAATTGGCCGCCAGTAAACTCCGTGTCCGAGCCGTGGCCAACACCCAAAATCCACCATCCATGACGCCGTGGTACATGCAAATGCGCCTTGTCAAACACACCAATCATGACGACCCCTCCTCTTGTCTCCCTCAACTGAGTAGTTCCTTGATATCTTCGATGCGCTGCAGCTTCTTCTCCTCGTCGCTCATCATCCCCAGCGAAGTAGCACTGTCCAAAATCCCATTAGCAAAGCGTTCCGGGCTCGGCCGCGTCGAGAGCGGCACTTACATGAACTTCTTCCTCTCCTGAATCTTGAGCATCCTCTCCTCGACGCTCTCCTTGACGACGAAGCGCTTGACGACGACCTGCTCCTCCTGCCCCATCCTGTGGACTCGGTCAATGGCCTGCGCCTCGACGGCGAAGCTCCACCACGGATCCATCATGAAGACCCTGCCGGCGCTCGTCAGGTTCAGCCCGACGCCGCCGGCGCGCAGGCTGATGAGCAGAATCAGGAAGCCCTTCCTCTCGGTGAACTCGTCCAGCACGGCCGCGCGCGCCCGCTGCGCCATGGTGCCGTCGAGGCGGAGGAACCTGATGTTGGCTCGCGACAGCGCCGGCTCAATGAGGGACAGGAACGACGTGAATTGCGAAAAGACGACCGACTTCATCTGCGGGTGCTCCCTGCGTAGCTGCCGCAGGTGCGACATGAGCGCCGCCACCTTGGCTGAGGACTGGTTGACCCCGAGCCGCTGCAGGCTTATCCGGGGCTTGGAGAAGGAATCCGGGTCGTCGTCGTGTCGCACCACTTCGAACAAGTCTCGCTGGTTGAGGGGCTCGCGGCAGTTGAAGCATCGCGGAACAACACCCCGATCGCTCTCGTGCCGCATGAAATCCAAAAGGCATTTCTTGCAAGAAGAATGCCAGCAGCCAGTCACCAGCTGATCATTCATCGGCTCGTCAAAGCATAGAGGGCACTCCTTTTCGGCTTCGTTTCGAATTTCTTCGAGCGCATGCGCCCCGTAAGCCATGTTGTCCTTTGCAGCTTCGTCCGTTGCGGCGGTAAACTGCGCTACCAAGGACTCAAGGTCCATGTCGTCTGCGAGTCCAGCCGCGGCGTCCGCGGCAGCACCAGCTATCTCCTCGTCGGCGACAACGTCCTGGTTGCGGACAAGTACTGGATGGCAGCAGGATTGGCGCAGCCTCAGAATCTGCGCAAAAATTGTCGTGAATGCCTTCATGACTGTTCCCGCCTCGACATTCTTGGAAAAGGTACGTTTTGCTTTGGTGAAGATGTAATCGTAAATGTCTCGTTCAGGCTTGGAAAGCTCGACATCCACGATCTCAATCTCTTTCGGAGGAAGAGCGACAAGGGGTTCTCCATCGGGCGTCTTCATATCCTTGGTGCGCCGCATAACGAGCGGCTCGAGCACCGTTTGGACCACATCCAATGCCCTCATGAAATCGCCAGCCTCAAAGGGTACTGTTATGAACGTCTTCCAGAAGGAGAAATTGTTCCACGGCTCTACTCCGAGGAAGCGTACTAGACTGAAGAGATCCTCAAGTTTGTTGACGATTGGCGTGCCCGTCAGGACCCAGCGATGATCAGCAGACAGCTCGTAGCACGCTCTAGCCGTCTTGGACGATCGATTCTTGATGTGATGCGCTTCGTCGAGGATTATGCGGAAGAACTTGAGAGAGAACAGCCCGTTGTGGAACGATTTATCCCCGTTCTTGGCGGCGATGCTGCTAAACTCCGAGAGGACAATGCCGTAGCTGGTTATGACAATGTCCGGTGCACAAGAGGCGTTGGCGCTGCAACAGAGTGCCTGCAGATTGTTGGTCTTGTCATTGCCGTAGTAGAGTTCAATCTTCATGGTGCCTTGCTTTGAAGCCTTCTCGGCTTCGCTTTGCCATTGTGCGAGCAGCGACATGGGTGCAATAACGAGGGTAGTACAAGGGGCGGCAAGAATGCTATTGGAGTTGGCGCCGAGCCTGGGAAGTTGATTGACGTTGGAGATTCCGCCGGTAGAGAGGCGGGCTTTGCGAGCAGTCTCTGACCTGTGGGAATGAATCAGGCTGAGCATCTGAATCGTCTTTCCCAGCCCCATCTCATCGGCCAAGATGCCTCCCAAGCAATGCTGCTCCTGGACAGGGAAGTCTAGGGAAAGATCTCCTGAGTAGGGGTTGACGTAAAACTTTGGCTGACCCTCGACAAGGGGAAGATCCTTATCGTCGACATCCTTCATCGGCCACGCATACTCCTCCCACAACGGGTGCATGGACGGCTCTCGGTTGCCTCTTTCGTCCTTCTCTTTGGTCATCATCCAGTGAAGGGACTGCTTTTGATATGGACGAAGTGTCAAAGAAAATGTATCCGCTGGCTCGGCTTCCGGTGTACTGAAATCAAAACACTGCGCTTTCTTATACAGCGCATCAAGCTGGTCTTGTTCGAGCTCTTCGCCCTCCTCGGCGTCCGACGAGTTTGGTGGCGAATCCGAGCCTTTGGCCAGTGGAGCTTTCTTCGCGTCCTTTTGCTTCTGCTCGTCCATCTCGGCGGCTTGCAAAAGGCCTTTACGTCCATCCTTGCTCGCAGCATTCGCCAGAGTCGGCTGCAGATTAATCTCCTGGAAAAGCCTCACCAGCGCCACTTGCCTCAGCCGGAGTTCCTTTTCATCTGTAGTCTCGCTTTGCTCGTAAAAGTTGGCTGGCCGGTCATCTGCAAGCTTGATGCTGCGCTTCGAAAAGGCCGAGTCGAGGAGAGAGCTGCGCAGCTGCAAGTATACCGTGTCGTTTGTCCGCAGGCGTTCGGGCGCATAGACGCAGGTTCCTTCAAAAGCGCAGACGTTCTGATCCATGAGCGTCGAGACCCAGTTCGCCGTGTCCTTCGCCAACCGACCGATTTCCGCGCCAGACTGATTGGTGAAGCGAACGATGACGTCGACTCGGCGCGACGCTGCTAGACTGGGCCGTGATGGAGTACTGGGAACGCCCAATCTAGCCTTTGTCTTTGGAGGCTGCGGCGGTTGGATCTTCTGTCGCTCGATTTTGACGACATCTCCGTGCTTGATGATATTTGCGCCGCTTCTGGTAGCCCAACCTTCGACGCCGAATGCGCCAATGTATCTCATTCGTGGCATGTTGCGACGGACGGGAGTTAAGCTGGGCTCCGGGGATTTGGGAGTCGAGTTTGCCCGGCTCACGCTGGGAGAGGATAGCTGCCGCCGATTTGCGAGGGGCGCCACCTTTTTAAAGTTCTTGTAAGTGCCATCAAAATACATGTTGACGGCCCGTTCGAGACTGTTTCCGCAGTTATCTCGAATAACGGCTAATATGTCAGGGCCAATCTTATCTCCGATGAAGCTTTCGAATAAGGCGGTATCGAACGTCATCGAGGACGCTTCTTCTTGAGGTTCTTGGCATTGTGAAGAAGTTGCATGATTTGAAGATGTTCCGTTCGTAGGCAATTCGGCGAGAGCGGCTCGCGAGTCGTCCTCATCTTTGATGATGAGCTTCGCGTGAGGTGGCGAGTCCGGCGTTGCAGAGTCCTGGGGCTCTTCGGCCGGATCTTTGAAGAACCTCCGCTTCTTCGACGGAGGCTCGGTTGAGGCCCCAAAATTCATGGTCAGCGGTAATCATCGGGAAACGGCCAAAAGAGGGATTTTGGCCTGTTGACTGGCAAGCAATTGCCTGTAGCCACCGATATGGTCATCTCCGGGAGACGCGACTTGATTGCCTAAGCAGGAAGAGTCGCGACGACTCGCGTTAATGATTCACGTGACCGCGTCATGGACATGCTGCACGCGCAAATTGCTGGGCGACACTGCATCGACGTCATGGCCATGTTTTTTCTCCCATGAGCTTGGTGTGGGCTTGTCATCTACGGCGGAAACATCGAGACAATAACACCATGTCACCTATTGATTCGCAATAATCCCAAAATCTCTCCTCCCTATTCAAAACGTTTCGTCACATTTCAATTCCAATGAAACGACCCACGCTGGCGCCCCATGGCCTCAAAAGGCTCGTCATCAGTCCGGCAGCTCGCCGACGCTTTGTGACGGATGCCGACGTCGAATCCGCAAGGAACTACTGCCACAAGCAACTCCAGTTGGTATCGGTCCTTCTAGAGCAAGTCTCTTCAAGCGACTTACATGCAGTAGACAGAGCGACTATGATGCGCATCTTATACGCCGATTCGTGCCGCCCCCAGTCCAAGATGCCTTTGCCGCCCTCCGCGCGCTGAATCTCGAGCTTGTCCGGCTCCCCGAGCTCGTCTCCAACCCGACAATCGGTGCTCTTCGAATCAAGTTCTGGCAAGAATCCATCGATAATACCTTTGCCGGGCGTCCTCCCCGCGAACCAATCTGCATCCTACTTCACAAGAGCCTGCGAGAACTGGAAGAGCGGGCGGGAAACGCCACTAAGCAGTCAATCAAGTTCTGGGTGTCGCGGCTCGTCAAGACGAGAGGGAAACACATGGACAATCGCCCTTTTACGAGCCTCGAGAGCCTCGAAGACTATGCCGAGAACACATACTCCACCATCATGTACGCGACCTTGGCGCTCATGCCGCTCAGGTCAATGCACCTTGATCATCTGGCGAGCCACATCGGCAAGGCATGTGGCATTGTAGCAGTATTGCGCGGGGTCCCCGTTCTGGCATCGCCTGCGCAGCCCGTCAGGACGCCAACCGGAGAAGCTCCGAGCACAAGGGAGCCGTGCCTCTTGTTACCGCTCGACATCATGGCAGAGGCTGGCGTCACGGAAGAGGAAGTCTTTAGGCGGGGACCAGTCGCCCAAGGGCTCCAAGATGCGATCTTCAAGGTTGCCACGAGGGCCAACGACCATTTGATTACGGCTCGGGAGATGCTGAAGCGCCTCAAGGACGGCCAGGATGCCGGGCACGACTTTGAACATCAGGGGGAAGCTGAGCATTTCTACGGCGAGCAAGGAGACACGGTCAAGGAGATTCGTCAGAGCTTTGGCGTCTTGCTGGAAGCTGTCCCCGCTGGCCATTTCTTGGAGAGTCTCGAAAAGGCAGACTTTGACCCCTTTGCAGTAAGAAGCAGTGGCTGGAGGTTGCCGTGGAGGATATGGCAAGCCCTTTCAAAGAGACAATTGTAAACATAGACTTCAAATGATGTTCGAACCGTCGAGCCAAAGCGATGTTTTTGCAGTCATCTTCGCGGCAGCTGCCTCGACACGAAACATCTTATGGATCATATGTTCTGGCCTATGAGGTTCAAAACGGCCCTCCGAGCCCACCCATTATTCTATTTGAGTCGCTGCACGTACGAAGTAGTCTAATATCAAAGAGCATTGCGTGTGCCCCATTGGACGGAGGGTCAAGAGCAGCTGAATAGTGGAACCAACTGAATAATTCGCCATAAGATGGCCGTCGTCTAGTTGAACTATAGCTGCGCGGACAACGCCAATACGCGAGTATCCTGGCCCCACGGCTATCAATCTTTAAGCGAAGTGTGGAAAAGATATAGCACTCGGCCTTTTACTACCGGCTATAGCTGCCTCCAGAGTATAGACGGTAACCTATCTTCCCCAGGCGCTTTCTATGGGCTGGCTGTTAGGATTAATATAAGCGATTATACGAATATCCGGTCTCTGCCGTACAGCGTCTGATTCGCAACTAGGCCGCATCCTCGACCGGGAAGTACCTTTTCTTTAAAGGGCGGCGGGACGTATATCTTAAACTCGGTATCCTCTCAGGCAAAAGGCCGGTAGTTGTTAAAGAGACTGGGCCTTATTAGAGGTCGTGACAATAGAGATACCTCGCCCGTAGGCAAATACGTGCGATAAGTATACGTAGACGGATCCTGTCGTATTTCCGAGTGCTAGATGATCGCTCTAGAATGTCTGTAGGGAGGAAACTAAGGGAGTCGGATATCTAAAGATATCTTGGGATAAGCTATTATACCTTAAGGCTTGGCTATAGATATTCTAAGTAACGGAAAGGAGACTAAGCGTATTCGTATCCCGCCTTAATGTGCTGCCCGTTCGCGCAGGCGAGGCCCATTAGCACGCAAGAGGCTGAAAGAGTCGACAGCATTTTCCGTTCGACTGACGGCACGCGCAGCCAGGTAATATGTAAGGCGACATATAGTTCCGTGAACCAAGGCAGGCATGGGGAGAAAATGCTCTCTCTTGTGTTTCACTCTACGATTGCTCGGCAACATGCGACTCACCCTTCGGCTTTCACCGGGTCTCACGGGCACTACCATGCAAGACAGAATGTGCAATGCGTCACAGGCAGGGGGGCCAGTAAGACGATCAATGATGGACCCCGGAGGCCACCAGGAAGGTTGAGCTCCCTACAAGCCCGACAAAGCTAGACCTGTCTGGCCCCGAAGACGTGGCCTCGACCTCGCGAGCCTTGCCCTACGAGACATTGTCGAATAATGCTACCGCAATGCTGCAATCCCACGCTCAAAGTCTACACTGCCACCCATGTCACTGACAATCGCAGCTTCAGTCGAGCCAAACGTAAAGCCATACGTATATTTAAAGACGGCACCCATTACCCATTCAACTCCCATATGTAGCTTTCCGGCGCTGAGATTCCACAGCAGGCGAGAACATCGTGGCTGGCGTAATGCAATGGCGTTGCCTGTTGCTCAGTTGTCCCGCTCGGCCGTTGCTTAGGCACTCTCCGTATCCTTCTTATCCTCCTTATCCCCATTATCCTCCTTATCCATCTTCTTCTTCTTCATCTTCTTCTTCTTCTTTTTCTTCTTCCTCATCTCGGCGCGACGAATGTTGGGTTTGCTGTCCATCATGCCGTTCTGGGCGTCGTCGAGTGCGCTCAAAGTGCCGCCGACTGCATGAAGCCTTGACCTTGCTGCTCCGTTCTGGGAGATGGCGGATGCTGCAAGGGCGCCGCTGGCGAGGCAGGCCACAAAAAGGGCTGCAAAGTTCTTCATCATGCGAAACCAGGTGCGCTTGATGAAGAGGTAGAAAGATGGTCGGAGAGGTTGTATTGAATCTAGATCAAAGGGGGAGGAAATCGAGGGACCTAGAACCACGTTTTATAATCGTCAGGTGCTCATCATCTTGGGCCAAAGTAATCATATTCTGAGGACGGGCCCTAGCTGTCAAGGGAATGCTATATTTACTACATGTGGCTTCAGACATGTTCTTGATTGCATCCCCGGTGCTTGCCGAAGCGATGAGAGTGTTTGACGGTGGCCAATAACGGCACGTTTACGAATACAAGGGAGACAGATACCCGACACCTCGCTGCCGTTGCGCCATGAGCCGAGACAACATTGAGATACGCAATGCTTAAGGAAATAGCTACTGCGTAAGGCTTGCAATAGTATGAAGAGCTGCACTATTTTGCGCGTCGGGGTGTGCTTATAACAAACAGGGTGGTTTTCCATAGCTAAATATGGAAATCCTTTCCATCAATGGCATGGAATAAGTATGGATATGGATCTATCCGACTTCATACTGTCACTCATTGGCCACATGAAGGCCGCTTGCAAGGTCTCGACAGGGAATCATTCCAGGGACCCGAGGACCGCGAATAGGGTCAGCTTCCGGAGAAAGTACATAGTCAGGCGCTTTGGAATTCGACGCGACCGATATTTTGCCCAACCAAGCCCGTTCTGGGTAAATCAACTGATAAAACAAAGGCCCTTTTCAGCTGTTCTATGGTAAGGTGAAATGAACAGCTGATATGTGATTTCTCGAGACAGATGGATTTCTTCTCGACTGCGTGCAAGGTCGGTTGGTTGAGACTTGTTGTTGCGCTGCTGGGCTGTTGATGATATCTCGAATTGCAAAGTTGCCGAGTGCCTCGCTTTATACACGCAGAAACTTGAAGCACGAATGACTGGCAGAACACCAAGACGAATGCAAGCCTGACCATGGGAATGCCTGCGCAATCACGGCCGTTGCGCCTCGTCTCCAGCCTCCGGGCACCGGGCACCGAGTATGGCGCATCTCATAGCAGGCATGTCCAGGTTGTCGTAGAATTCAACCATCATTCCGCCCTTGATGTGGGGTATGTCACTGCAACTCAAGGGACGTCTGGCTGGCCAAGGGTCGGAGCAAGCCGAGTGCAGTCTCAGGGTCAAGCGCCTCATTGGACAAAGCTGTATTCGTATGTGCGTCCCTGCCACGACGCATTTCTGGCCAGTATCTGGGCATAGCTACATATTGGTACCCAATACCATGGTTCAAGACCCTTTTTCATTTTGGCAGTGCGCCTTATTATGTGGCCTATATGTCAGACGTCCCGAGCTCGTCTGCCGAGATTGCCGATGTTTTCAAGCCCGCCGACTTGGAGAAGGTGAGCCAGGAAGTGCACGAGGCGACGGGAGCTCACATCGATTACTTCCACATCGCACACATGGCCATCGAGGTTGGTCTTTGGGTCCTCGGGATGCTCCCAACGCCTGCCGCGCCTGCCGCCCACGTTGTGAGATGGGCCTGGTCAGCCTTCCGGATCGCCTAGGTCGCCAAGAAGGTCGTGGAAATCGTCCCGGCCGCGATACGGACGTCAGCGGTGACCATCACGGTCATTGACCGAGTCTAGAAGGTCACGAGCGTTGTCCAGAGCACGCTGAGATCGTGCTCTGTGGCCCCGGCCGTGGGCTCGCACTCTCGCTCTTCATGGCGGCGTCTCCAGCACATGTTTGAGGAGATCCACGCGAAGCCGTTTCCCCACGGTCAGTCTCGCAGCCAGCCGCCAGTGAGGACCAGCCGGGACATGCTCGAGCAGGTCGAGATATTTGAGCGGGCCAAAGTGCCCAACGTGGGGGAGATGGACGAGAAGAGCTATAGATCGCCACAGGAGGTTCTGCAGGAGTTGAACACGCAAGATAACAACTCTACGAATGGGGGAACCGAGATGAAACCTCACGTGGCCATGTCAGAGGTGCTCAATATACTTGAAGGGCAGACGGGGGTGAGGGAGTCTGGTCTAGATATCTTGCCTTGGCTTGAGCAGTTATGCGCCCACTATGAAGCCGAGGACATGGAGTTATCCAGCACGATTGCCGAGAAACATATACCGGAGCGCATAAACGGACTCGTTCAGTCGATACCAAAGCCACCAGAAGAAAAGGTGCCCTCTACTTTCGATGACTTGTATTGATATTCGAGAGTTGAAATGTCGCAGGGAACCTAGAGTACTCCAGGTACCTTTGTACCTTCCCCCCATCAGCCTCGGTGTGCCAAGATCTGCAGCGCCTCACCACGGAAAATCATCGGCGCGGCCAACCATACCCCTGCTCCAAATTTCATCCAACGCCTATCCGCAGAGCCGTAACCTCAAGTCGGCAGGTCAGCGTAGATGTCGTCGCCAAGATGCTCTACGAACTGATTGGGATTGTAAGCTCTCCCCGACTCCCACGGCCAACCCCTCGGGAATCCCGCATGCTACCTCGTGTGCTAACCAGATATTCCCAGGTCCGGCCGAACCTCGCCGAGGCCAAAGAGTAGGTAAACCCGCATCCGCCCGCTTGCGAATCAGGCGCGGCATAACTGCGCAGCGTTTCGCGCCCACGATGCTCACGCCTGCTTCTCTCACAGGATCGCCCTCACCGTCGGCTCCCTGGTCCTCCGGAATGGCGGCGTCGTGCGCGGCATCGCCAACTGGGGCGTCTTCGCCCTCCCGAAGCCCGTCTCGGTCCATCAGATGAAGCACACCCACGGCTACTACTTCGTCATGCGGTACGACTCCTCGTCCAATGTCCACGATACCGTTCGGAGGACGTTGCGCCTCGAGCCTCGCATGATTCGCACCGCCCACGTCAAGCTCGGCGACGGCAAGCTCGAGACCATGTCAAGATTTGGCGAGCCTGCATGGCAGCTGCAGAAGGGACTCGTTTAAGAGACATGGCAGAGATGTAACACTGAACACTGGCAACATCTCCAAACATCAAGGGTTAAGAATGCTGCAAAGGAACACGTTCAAGACCGCTCAATGATCGCCATCACGAATCGATCGTGCAATCACAACGCATGTACAACAGCAGAGTAACAACGCTCATATCTAGCGCGAGCGTCGACGCTACCTGTGGCACGGTTCAAGACGTTGGATCTAGTCCTTGAGCGTTATGCAAGACTCCAATGAAGTCACTCATGTATCAATATTTGGCATGTGTCGTTTCCTTCCCAGTCTCTTGTTGGACTATGTATCACCTATCTATCATAACGTCATGTCTGCCGTAACGGTCTGCCCGAACAGTGGCTCTCATCGTTATTGGAGAGCCCGACGGGAACGGGCGCAACCTGGGCATAGCCCTGTCGGCTCAGCGGACCAAACTTGCCATGTAATAGCAGTTGTTCCGGACAGAAACTGTCTCTACAGCCTTGTAGTCTCTGCGCTGATTCAGGAATCAGCATCAACCTCCATCGACTCGTCCTTGACGACGCCCTTTTCCCGACACCAAATCACAAAATCGTCAATGACGCTGGGCCAAGCGGCTTCCGGGCGCCAGAATGATAGGGACTCGTCGGCCATGGCTTCCAAGGCGAATTTGAGTGTCATATCCCACATATCCTTGTTGACGGAGCGTGTCCACTTTTCACTCAGGAACGACTTCCACAGTTCGAACCAGTCTTGAGCCTTGGTCTTCCAAATCATACCGGGAGGCGCAAAGAGCATGCTCCAATAGATGACGGCATTGTCGACACTCAGTGCTTTCTGGTCGCGCTCGCGGCCCACTATAAAGGCGTATCGGTAGACTTTCCTGAAAAGGGCCTGGTCCGTCGAGAGGGTAGCGACGAGTCTTCGGATATAGGCGGAGTGCTCTTGATGCGTCGCACCGACCCTATGGCTTTGGTCAGTCTTGTGTTTCGACCATCGACCATTTTTGGGAGAATTGAGTGACTAACGCGGTTGATTTCCAGCCGTCGACGTATCCCTTGCGCGCAATTTCGCCGACGCTAGGAGCCTGAAGCAACTCCAAGATGACGAACAACTCTGCATTCTCCAGGTTAATCCTCAGCTTGTTGCTGAGATAGCCCATGGTAGAATCAAGCTCAAGCTTATTTTTTTCATCATTTTGGTCGTCTGTAGCTTCACATGAGCATGCCAGCGCACTCAACTTGGACGGGGCTTGTTCGCTTACCCCGTAACGAGTCAAAGAGACTCTCTAATTTGGCTTCTACGGGAGAAGGCCCCCTGACTTCGGCACCAGAGGAAAAGAACCTGTTGCACATGATATCAGCCAAGATGCTTCAAAGTCGGTAAACTACGCCCTTCAGGTTCTCAGTGCAAAAGCTGCAAACCAGTGAGCAATCCCTGAGCCACGCCGAGCCCGAGGTACTCTATCACTCTTGGCGCCCAAAGACGAACAATAACCTTGGAGCTCATGATCAGACAGATGGCATATGGAAAGACGTGTACGTCCGTCACGTCACCTGCGCCAAGCAGAAACTGCATGAGCCGACCAATCTCGACATCATATCACCGCAGGCGTTTGGGGCTGTATGATGGACCAAACCGGAAAAGAGTCCAAAGGCGAGGAATGACATTCGGATGTACTGAAGCATGTAGATGCTTCAATATCCCTGGCGGTCTAGTCTTTCATGCAGAGACGGTACAGGCTGGACCAGTCAGCGGGACCCCATAGGTATCCCACACCGGAAGAACGCCCAAAATGATGAGTTTCGACAGGGATGGCGAGGCTTAAAGGGGCCATGGATCAAGCATATGGCATATGTCGCAGGACATGAAGCGAGCACCAGAAAGTGAGACTTACGCATCGACAGCTTCATTGATCTTGAAACCGGTTGATTTGAGGTACTGCAACACAAGTCAACCATGCGCCCACGGGATAAATGTTCCATTACAGCCTGATGTAGGCTTCCAGAGTACCACTTACCCTGGTGGCTTGTCGCTCGGATGCTCCCGTAAGAGAGACGAATTGTGCGACCAGAACTTTCTGCTGCGCTGCCGAGATGGACGGCATCTCCGTGGCCAGAATCAGGGCTCGGTAGTGTAGAGCGAGGTCGGAGACGGTCGCAAAGGGCTGATCGAGAGAGGATCGTGAGCGAACGTCGGGCTCGAGCTCGGGTTGGGGATGTGCAACGAGCACACCGGGGCAATCCGCGATGGCCGTTGGTCGGAGCTGAAGCTGCGTCGAGGCAGCACTGGTACGTACAAGATGCGTAGAGGGCTCTGGGTCGCCGTGGCCAAGTCGACAGTCGGTGGCGCGCGAGGGCGAGGAGAAAATGAGTCTGGATTTATTAGGGGTCGCGGGGTCGCCTGGTGTTTGTGCGTACAGTCTGGCGGCGGGGAAGTCTCGAGGCGCGCAAAGGCACCAGACAGCTGGGATGGTGGGGTCCTGCGGCTTCGGCTTCACTCTAAAAAGTCTCCCACTTTTCGGGCAGCAAACCGGGAGCTTCTCGGACAAAGGCGTGAGCCAAGGTAGAGTGCCAGCGGCGTCGACGAAGCAGGAGATTGTGCTCTTCTTCGTGGACGCCGCAGACGTGCGTACACAAGACGGGAGAATGGGCATTCGCGCCATAGAGACATCATTCTTAGTCGTCAATCGCATGGTTCTTGACGACTGTGCCAATCATCAATGGCGCACCGTACCTACGTAGGTAATGCCCTCCTGCGTAAAGGCCCTAACGCACAGTGCACGACGTTCCTCAGCAAGAGTGCCCAGGTACCTAGGTACTCTCCCACTGAACCCATGCACATGACGTTGTGCCATATCAAGAGACGCGAACCGCTATTCAACGCGTCCCACTTCCCGCGCTTAATTACTTACATCTTGCCGCGTCTACAGATCGCTTGGCCCAACTTCCAAGCATACGTACCAGATATCTTGGACCTCTCTTCATGTGCACAAGCGGGCCTCGACAGGAGCTGTCGTCTGCAGACCCGTGACGGTCACCGCCTCGCTATTGCCATGCGACAATGGCATCGCCGCAGGATGCAAAAGACGAACAGTACGGTGTAGACCCTTCGCAGCCATTCAAGGGCATCGTCGTCTGTTGCACAAGCATCCCGCCGGAGCAAAGGGTGCGTCTGCCTTCTCCTCTCCTGTGTACAGACCTGACTGACCTGTATCCGCATGCTAGACGGATATTGCCAACAAAGTTGCCGAGCTCGGGGGCATTCACAAGTACGATCTTACTCCAGATGCCACTCACCTCGTCGTCGGTGACTACGACACCCCAAAGTATCGCCATGTGGCCCGTGAGCGACAAGATATCAAGGCCATGGACGCGGCTTGGATAGAAGCCGTATCGGACCTATGGAAACACGACGAGGAAATAGACTTTGCTGCCCTTGAAAGGCTACATCAGTTGAAGCCACTCGAGAAGTGTGGTGCCGAAACAGCGTCCCCGGGTAACGACCACAGCGCGCGACAGTCGTTGTTGATATGTCTGACAGGGTTCGGGGATCAGCGAGACGAGATCGCCGAAAAAATTGCATCCAATGGGGGAAGGTACACGGGCGACCTTACGAGAAGGTGCACTCATCTCATCGTGAGCAAGCCCGAGGGCAAGAAGTTCACAGCGGCTAAGTCATGGAACGTATACACGGTAACGCTGGATTGGCTCTATCAGAGCGTCGAGCGAGGCATGATTCTGGAAGAGGCTAGATTCGACCCTCTGCTACCGTCCGAGGAACAGGGAGTTGGCGCCTGGGTGAAGAGAGATCCGAACCGAACCTCATTGGGCAAGAGATCGCGCTCTGCCATGTCGGTCAGACCGGAAGAAGGCGTGAGGAAACTTCGCAAAACCGCGAGCATGAAGCTCAACTCGCAGAGGGATAACCTTTGGGGAGACATCCTCGGCAGATCAACTTCTCGCGACTACTCTTTTCAAGAGCCCCAGCACGACGAACAAAAGGGAAAACACGCTCCTCCCCGCGAAGCCGCTTCTCCAGAAGAAGGCATTTTTTCAAGATGCGTGTTTGCCATTTCTGGCTTCAGCCAAACACGCAAAAAGGTGCTGGAGGAGACCATTGCGACTCTGAATGGCACTGTTGTCCCATCTGTAGATGCAATCACTTCACCCACGGCTCGTCAAAAACGATTTCTCATAGTCCCTCAGTCCTCACAGCCAGACACACATCCACACATCACCGACGACAGCGTTCAAATCATTACAGAATTCTACGTCGAGAGGTGCCTACATAACAAGCGCTTCATCCTCCCTGACGAGCACGTACTCGGGCGACCATTTCCGCTGTTTCCCATCCATGGCTTCTCCGGCTTGACGATATGCAGTGCCGCGTTCACAGGTCTTGAGCTGAGCCAAATGGCGCGAAGCGTGGCACAGCTCGGCGCCAAGTTTGAGGAGGAATTCAGGCGGACGACGAGTTTGGTCGTCTGCAAATCCTTGCAGTCGATGCGAAAAGAAAAGCTACGATACGCCTTGGAATGGGGAGTGCCCATCGTTTCAGCAGAGTGGCTTTGGGAGTGCATCTCGACGGGCTTCAATATTCCTATCGACGGCTACATTTTCCCCGAAATCAAGAAGCAATACACCCTCGAGGCGCAACTGCAACACGCCAGAGGAGTCACAGACGGCAAGCGTCTGCGAACTCAACAGTCAGAGTCGGTTCAAACTGCTACCCGACGCGGTGCACCGAGACCACCTGCTGAGGCCGGCCTTGATGCCACTGCATTTGAGCACGACTCTCCTCACAACGGTAGGACTGGCAAATCTGCTCAGCGTTTGACTGCACGAGGCCCCAGTGTAACCTCTGCGGACTTTATGACCACAAAGACGCATCCCGACGAGACATTTGCCATGGAACCCAGCGCGCCGCTAGAAGCGCTATCCTCGGCACGCCTCAACAAATCGCCATCGCCACCCAAGCAACCTAGCTGTCCGGTACGAACCACATCCGAGCCATCGCGCACAGTCGACAAGGCAGCTGTATCGACTCGCAGGCCGTCTGCGCCACCGCCTGATGCCGCAAAGGAGCATGCAAGCGCCGAGGCCGAGGCCGCCCAGGCCAAGCGCAAAGCCGAGGAAGAGGCCGCCGAAGAGGCGAGAAAGCAAGCCAAAGAGGCCGAACGGCAGGCACTCTCCTCGAAACTTAGCACGCTCATTCAGTCGGCGACCGGAGACTCGGACGCTTCCGAGTCGCGCTCACAGGGAGCAGCGCCCCGTCCGCGCCGACGGCAGGTCTTTGGACGGGCCATCAGCAACGCCTCCAACGCGAGCAGCGCGGCCAGCATCGAGGGCGGGCGTCCCGTGCCCGACGTCCTACGGTCGGTGACTGCCGGTGGGAGCGACGACGACTTCGCGGCAGCCGGCCACGACGACGGGGCGCAGGCGACGCCCCCGCCGGCGACGCAGCTCGAGTACCACGACCCCGAGGTCCTCAAGTCCAAGGCCGCGCTGGTGAGCAAGATGATGGGGTCCAAAGGCGCCGCTGCCGCCGTGGCTTCCGCCTCCCACGCGCCCAGCGTCGGCTCCATGGGTGGGAGGGCCCTGCGAAAGCGGTGATACGGTCACTCCACGTAGAGAATTGCCGGCCGGCGCAGGCTACGGAACGGCATGTCCATGTCGTCATTGCTCTCGGCAAGTATTTGGGTATTTGAAGCGTTGGGCATCATGCAATCAAGGCGCACTGTTGGATGTGAAAAGGGGGCATGCAGCCGGAGCACAGCGAAAGTGGACATTGAACCTTGAGAGCTGGAGTTATATGAGAATCGTTTTGGGAACAAGATTACGCCTGCCCCTACCTATCATTGCATAACGAGGCCAGAGCCCGTCGGATACTTGATGACTTGACAATCTACGAATACATGAAACCTGCATCTGTGTTACGCAACTCAGCGTGTACGCGTCGTTATTCCGTTTATTCTAACGCACGTCATGCGTAGATGTGCGGCCGAGCGTCCAGAGACCGTCTACCAAACTCGGCTCAGGGTCCTCCTTCGCACGCAGACATCTCTTTGGTCCCAAAAACCACGCTGCCACCCGGGTATATGTTTCCTCGCGCGTCTGGCGCCATGCCAACAGCCCCGAAACGGGCTCCTAGCCTCGCTTTATTCCTCCGCCGCTTCCCACCGGCTCCCGCGTGCGACGACCCCCATCTAGCAACAAAAAAAAACGCCGGTTTTGCACTCCCGTGGGCAGACGTAACGAGCAGTCGTGACCGGCAGGCGGACTGAATCGGTCCCAAAGAACAAGACGCACGTCTAAGAGCCGACATTACGAGCGCATTAAAAGGGGTGCCAAGGATAAATGAAGAGCGAGAAAATGCAAGGGTATTGATGCCCGCGATACGCCATTCGCCCTCCAGAGGCCGGAAATAAGTAACACAAGAAAAACGGGAAGATCCGACTGCGATGCCAGAATCATCGGGGCACGGTGACCAAGGCAGTTTAAAAGAGCGGCCTTGCTCAGGACGAGGAGGGCTCACTCGGGCTGGGAAAGCTATTCCTTCAGCACTTCGCTGGCCTCCTCCCCTTGAGCTGGCAATCGCTCCGATTGAATCTCTGCCCACTTTGAGTCCATTTCCTCACTGTAACCGCTGTCAGTCTTCGTGTTCAATGGTGGGAATGTTGAATGGGTAAAACGTACGCTGAGACTTCGACCGTTCTCAGTCTTCGGTCGCGACAGAAGCTGAGGAACCTACGAATGGTTCGCTCCCGCTTGAATGCGGCCATAACGTCGCCTCGAGGCTTATTGTCTTGCTTGGCCACGGCGGAGGCCCAGGCACTCATGACGAGGTGGACCTGCAGCGCGTCCACGTTCCACCTGACCTCGACTATATCGTCGAGCTTGACGCTAAAGTCGATGGGCTCCCTGTGGACGCCCCAAGAAACCGGGTCCGTGTCCTTCAAGAGCTGGTGCTCGAATAGTCGTTCCTTTTCCTTCCAGGTCCAATACTGCGTAACCTGAGAAGAGCTCGTGAAGAGGCGCGTCTTGACCTGATATAGGCGCCAGTCCTCGAATGCCAGCGGTGCGCCGCTGAACGAATCCGTGTCGGAGAAATCGGTATCCGGGATCCCTCTCGTGATTTCAGCTAGGGGCGGGGACCCGTGCTTAACACGTTTCTGTAGACGAGAGTCAAAGGAGTTTTCGGAATCGAGCGTCGAGGCGGGTGACTGCACAATCTCGTGCGCGACAAATGGCGGAGACGGGCCTGCAGGAGGCGTCTCGCGCGGCGTGCTCGTGTGCGAGTGCATGCTCTTGCGTTTCTTCAACGAGCTTTGCGGCGTATCGTTGCCGAGACTGACCTTGAGCCCCGATGGCCGGCCAATGCTCTTGTAGCCGTTCTTGCTCCTGAGCGCCGATAGCTTTGGATCGTGGTAAAAGTCATGGATCGTCTTTGAGACGTTGAAATTGGAGCCCTTTTCCAGCATGATCTCGTGTAGGCGATGTCGAAGCCATTCCACCGGCGTCACGTCGAGATTATACTTGGCCAACTCGGACAGGGTTTCGCATAGGCGGAACAGGGTGTCGTACGAAGTGATGGCACCCTTGCCCGTATGCGTATACTTCTTCCCGAGGAGCTGGTACGGGCTGATTTCACCGTTCTCCAGAAACTCAATGATCTTGGCGCCGCGGTTAACTTGACGACCCGTCTGGAACTTGGCCGAACCACCTTCGCCTCTAGCCGTAGCTTGTAGGGCAATCAGGTTCTTCTCCTTCCAGGTTTCGAGCTGCGGCTCGATGATCGATTTGATGCAGGGCCAGCCGAGTTCCCAGTAAGGGTGATTCTGGTCAATCTTGGCCAATGGGACGCCCTCTACAATCTCGGGATAGGTGTAGACGACTCCATTGTGCCGCAGAACGAGATTCTCACGAGTGATTTCCTCAAGAGGCCCTGATGTAGGGTCCGATGTTGACATGAGGCGCGGTGATCCCTCCACGGACGCAGCTGAAGGGGTGAGAATTTCTCGTGACGGTGGTCTGCTCCGAGCGTTCGCAGGGGTGAAGCCGCTGACTGAGCCGGGTGCCATGACTGACATGAACGTTGGAGCGGCTACGTAGGAGGGAGTAGCAAAGGAGTGTTCCTTGGGTTCCTGAGGAGTCGGCATCTGTACTGGCTCATGGCCCATGGGTGGGCTCTTGTGTATGACTTGACCAGATCTCGGGGCGTCGAGATCTCGGGACGTCTGGGCGTGCTCCATCGGCATCTTGGCGACAATGGCGGCCTTGGCAATGTCGGCGGCCTTGGCGACGGCATCTGCGGTTGGATGGCTGATGCCAGCCATGGCAGGGGCAGCGTGCGGGTCAAGCTCGAGGGGCTTCACGGAAAAGTGTCCCTTTGTCGGCGTGCCCGAGCTGCTCGACTTGGTCACAAGGGGCATGTGGCAGCCCTGGCGATTCCACTCGCAGTTGCCGCATTTCTGAAAGAGAGGGCCTCCAAGGATGATGCAATCGTCAAATGCCCCCTGGTTCTTATCACAGGAATGACATCGCTGTGACTGAATTTCGCCCGTGGCCTGGATCATGCACGACAAGAACTTGACGCCCTTGCCCTCGGAGCGATCGTAGATAGTGGCGAGGTGGTCTTTGTTGAATTTGCGACCTCGGCGGATCTTGACGTCGCGCTTGACTGGCAAGTTCTGGATCTCCTTGACCCATTGGTTCCAGGGTTCTATTCTCTCCACCGGCCCTACAACGTTTCCATCGGCATCCGTAACGTTGACGAGTGCCTCGACGGGCCGGTTTGGACCTGCGACAGCCTCGGGCCTGCCTGAGATGGACGTCGGGGTTGACTGGCCACTAGGGGGGATTGGTGCCTTGGATGGAAGGGCGTGTCTTGGCGGCCGTTCCTCTCGTGGCGCCTGCGGTGTTGCCAAGTTTGATACAATATCACGCAGCGGTAATCGCCCTGGACATGGTGCTGATGTTGGCGCTGCCGTAGCACGAGGGTTCTCGCCACGTTGAGAGCGAAAGAAGGTATCCATGCTCTTGATGATTTGTTCACGTGTGGCCAACCTCTCGTGCTCCTTCTTGCGATACTCCTGCTCCATGGCAATGAGCCTGGTTGCGCGGTCATCGCAGGACGCGACGGTACGGGCAATGTCTTGCTCGATTGCCGCCAGCTCACGGGCAAGGCGGTCTCGTTGCTCGACGAGCTGAGCCTTCTTCCCACTCAGCGTTCCGAGCTCGATTCTGACGCCCATGGTTGCCTTGGAGTAGTCATTTTCGGCGGCAGCACGCTTTGCTTCTTGTTCTTGCTCAAAATGGATCCAGAATTTTTGTTCCGTCTCATTCCACACCGATATCTGCTCCTCGGCGGGAAGGGTGTCTGACGTGGTGGGCTCCTCCATGCTGTGGGAAGCCTGCGACAATGATTGCCAGGCTTGAGGCGTTATTGTTACAATTCTGTGTGATGTGTTAATGCGCCACGATGCGGGCTTTGAGTGTAGAAACACGCGACCTCGGTTCTGGCATCCAAACGCAGGCGAGGGCGAGAGTCCAAGGATTTGCTAGCCGTGTTTGCGAGAGGTCGCACAGCAATGAAAAGGCGTCGTCGATGCAACAGATTCCCAATAGGCTAGGCCCATGGACAAGGTCTAGCTCGAATCCGACTGGGCCCGTTGACGTTCTCGAACAGCGAGGACGGGCGGCAAGGTAGACAGCTGAGTTGCCGGGAAAGGCCTGCGTGCGTGTGCACCTGGGTCCTGCGCCGGGTTATAAGGTTGGGCGATCGGAGATGGGGCGTTTGCACGTTGCATATAAAGAAGCGGCAAATCGAGTATCCGGGGCTGACGAGGGCAGCGGTGAGAATGGGGAGGGTTGGCCCTGTAGTTTCGGCCTCCGAGGTGCGGGCCGACGAGTTGCTTAACCTGACTAGCGCACCTGCATAAGCTTTGCTTGCGACGAATAAAGGCCGAATCGTAAGAGGCGGAGCGGACTGGCAGGAAGGAGGGGGGAGGCCGGCAGTATATAGAAATCGCGTTGCAGAGAGGTGAATGACAAGGGGGGCCCCCGATCAAAGGCAGAGTTACCAAGGGTGGTAATAGAAGCGAAGGTTGGGGCAGAGGAGGGAGAGGGCGAGGCTAAAGCGCGGAGATGGGACGGGATCGCGTAAAATCGGGCAGCAGCGGTGAAAAAGACCGAAGACAGATAGGCCCAGAGGGGAATTGTGGAGATTGGGAGAAAGAAGGGGAAATAAAGTACTGTAAGTACAGTCCACATGGATTACAAACATGGCACAGGATACAAGCCCCACCGATTAGCACCGTACAGTATGTATAGTAGCTTCTCTACAGGGGAGATATCGCGAGAGGCAAGGGGTAAGTTTTTGTGCTGCTACCTGCTTGTCCCGAGTTGCGAGTATTGCTGAGGGTACACGCGGCGATCCGCATGTATGCCTCTGCGAAGCTTAGGAGAGAGTAACCTTTCTAAAGATTAAAAGAAAGTATAGACGACATAGCCCTTGCTAGTTTCCTGTGCTATGTTTGTAATCTATGTGAACTGTAAGAGAAATGGATGCGCATGCGCGGAGTGCTCGGGGTTCATACGGTACAGTGTGTACTACGAAGAAGTATCCAAGGTACCTGCCAGGGGTGGGGGGAGGGGTGAGGGAGGGGTGTGGGATGCGAGATGCGACCGCGCCGTGCAAGTAGTGTGGCGGCTGCAACTCGAGTGTGAGATGATTATGAGATGGTGATCTAATAGGGCCCAGACACAAGAGGCAGAACCGTGCTAAATCTGGTGTTTTTTTATCGTGGCTCTAGGAACATGTGTCGTCCCGTACCTACGCCACGTGTGTGTTGTGAATTATAACACGTCTAGGATTTGCCACCGAGCTTTGGCTCCTGCCCGGTGCTTCCCTTGGAATTCATGCAACTAGCAAGCGCATCTGAAGGGGGCAAAGAGATGGGAAGGGAAGTCGCGACAGCACCTTGTATAGTAGTATGGCTAACCAAGGCCAGTCCTCGATTAAAAGGAGAGCAAGCGCCTGCCTCCTTGAGTACCTAGGGATATTGGGGACGACGCAAAAGGGGCCTCGGAAGGGGGCTGTTTCTCTCTTTCTGCACACACGTACGAAACACCAAAGTAGTACCTACGCTCGTTACCTTTGCCCGACGTCCAACAGCCACGGGGCGTGGAACGGTACTTTTCTTTACACGCTCGCAGGGTTATGGATATTATCCTTTTCGGCACAAGCCAAGACTCTGCAAGAAACTTTTTTTCGAGGCGAGGGCGCCGTAGCACCTTTGGCTACAGTGCACCTACCTATCCCAATCTAGGGAATTGCGCATCGTTTGCATTTTCCGCGTACCACTTGCATTGCAACAGCCTACCGCGGGCTAGCGCGCCAAGCACGACTTTTGTGCGCGGTCCGATATCTGATGCTTCGTAGCGCGCCCGTCTCATTGCAGCGCACAGCACCGAGTTACAAAGATAGCCATGGGAACGCCCGAGTACTAAAGTAGCGACCCGCGCCAAACAGCCTACAGCCACGGAACCAGAACAGCGCATAGGAGGCGCACGCTGTCATGCTGCATGCGAGCGCAAACTTGTATCGTTCGAGGGGGTGGGCTAACCGCACGCGACCTTCCTACCTGGGATTCGCCGCTACGGAAACATGACGGGAGTTTCGGCGAGGGAGCCTTTTGGATAGGCGTCTCCATCCAGGTGAAAGGGTAATCAAAAATGGATAGGCTTGGAGGGAGATTGCGACAGGTACTCG
Organism: Hirsutella minnesotensis 3608; assembly: GCA_000956045.1. Classification (NCBI taxonomy): domain Eukaryota; kingdom Fungi; phylum Ascomycota; class Sordariomycetes; order Hypocreales; family Ophiocordycipitaceae; genus Hirsutella; species Hirsutella minnesotensis. Next base: position 125,604 of record KQ030553.1, read on the forward strand.
GCTCGTGCCTGGGTGCCCGAAATGAGCCAACGGGCAGAACAACATGGACGTCGGTCTGGAAGCGATACTTGGCCTCGAGGAATTCCGTGGGCAGTGAGTCCGACGAGATGCGAGGCGTGGAGACGACCAGAGGTGTGATATACTGTACAATTCGCGGCCTTGTCTAGTTTGGCATCTGTATGCGAGCAGAGGAGGCTAGTAAAAGACTAGACTAGCAGAGGGCATACTGTAGAGTTCTAGCCGGGGTAAGGGGTGCGTCGAAGACTTTAGAGGTGTGAAGCTAGAGGGTTCAGCACGCAGCTAAACCCGGCTAGCCTGGTTTCGCAATCCCCGATTGCCTGTTGCGTCTCTATAGTAAAATGAGAAGACGATGAAAAATAAGAAAAGGTCCGAGGGCGTTTAATACAGAGAACCCTGTACAGTATGAATCATGTATGGGATAAATAATTGGTCTCGATTGTCATTATCTACACCGACTATCTATAGTATACAACAGCTGCACGGTACTCCGTATGGTGAGTATAGTATACACAGAGTCCTTGCTTTACCTACCTCCTCGTACATGCTTGGTATATCTCGCGCATACAGTACGAGACGTGCCTTGCTAAAATACAATATAGTAAATGTCCAGATACCTGCTCCTAAAGAAGCAAGAGGCGGGGGGCGGGCATGGGGGGAGACAAAGTGTAATGTCCGTGTCATACTTTGTTAGTCGCTTGGCTCGTCGAATCGCTTGATTAGTTGGCCTATAGCCGAACAAACGAGCAACTCTTTCCGAAAGGGAAGAAGAAGGGGGCGGGGGAGTGGACATGGAATGTAGATTTTTTTAGGTGATTACTGACTCCCATGCGCGACAAGATGGTTATGCCGAGGGAGCACGGAATAAAGAAGGGCGCTCTTTGCGGAGAAACAAGGGATGTGGAGAGCCTATGCCGTGGTAGCGGGCAAGAGGGGGCGGACCGACGAAAGCTGCGACGACGGGCATCACCACGTGAGCCTATGCGTGATGGAATCCTTCTTTCTTCGTTTCTGGTTTACGTCGCTGGGCGGACCTTGTCGGCGGATCGAGTGGGACGGCCGGCTCTAACGCCGCGTTCCAGAACTCCGACGACGTCGTCTCGTCTTTCTCGTCGTCGACGACGGTGCCCGATCCCCCACGCCCTCCCCCCTCCCCTGCTCATCTCGCTTCGTCGGCCATGGCTTTCTGCTCTGTGCGAGAACCCCTAGTTCTCCTGCCATGTAGCTGCCCTCTTTGCCCTCTCGACACTAGTTGCCTGACATGTCCCTGGGGCCCCGACCGCAGCCACCCACCCCCCAAGACAGAATGCTTGCGTGTCATGTTGCAGATGTTGCAGAAATGGACAAGGCAGAGGTACAGGGAATAGCGAAAGAGCACCGAGGGGACGGCTATGGAGAGATTAAGGAAAGGACGCACTCCCCCCTCCCGGCGTGTCCTAGATAGGGGGCCGCTCCGCATCACTCCCACCCCCGAATCCCGTATTTCTGACAATTCGAAAATGGACCGCCCAATGTGACGGCTCACGCGAGTAAGATATGGAGATTGCGCTACGACCGCGATGGGCAGCCGGACCGAGTGAGAGCACGAAAAAGGTGTCACATCTAGGTAATGACGTGGAGGCGAGCGCGCGCGGACTAGACTGCGGCTAGCGAAACGCTTGCGAAGTTGCGAGTGCCGACTCCTCCTAGACGCTCGACTGATGAATTACATGCCCTTCCTTGTTTCCCTATCCTAGCCCCCCTGGGTACAAGATTGCGGTCCGGGGCGAGACCAGGGATCCATGGATCTCGATGGTCGGAAAGGAAAGACACGATGGGCCGCCCATTATCCAGAAGTGTCAGACAAGGTAGCAACTTGCCTGCAACCGGCTCACATGGACCGACTGCCCTCTCTTTGTTTCTCACGGTCAGGTGCGTTTGCGTATGCGCGTGCATCCTGCGACCCCTTTCTCGCTGCAACGCACTTTTTTTGTATAGAATGCGTCTGACACCAACACGTAATCTAGACTCGCGACTCCTTTCCGCACCCTGTCCAAGGAACCGGAGAGTAAAACAAGGCTCATCACGCAGACCGACACGCACCCATGTCATTGAGCGCTATACCAAAACACGTGCATGCATTCATGCTCTTTTTTAAGAAAATCGTCTCGGGACACGCACGCACGGGAAGGGAGGGGGGGCGGACAAAAGGGCGGAACGCAACGTGTGCAGATGCGTGGTTCGACGACCGGGGGGAGGGGAGGGAGACGCACGCAACGATACCCAAACGGGGCAAGCAACCGCATCAATGACAAGTCGCAGAAAAACAAGATTGCGCGCAAACGATTTTCAATAAGCCGGTCCCGTATCCCCCTTCCGACTCTGATTCCCTCAGTGCGCTGGCTGGCGGCTTTTTAGGTAACTGCAATGCAGAGAACCTGGGGGGGATTCGGTTCTCCTGCCCCAAGTAGAAAAGGCCCGGAAGCAGGCAGGTTATAGTATACCGTGCGGTACAGTGCCGCGCGGACGGTGCGCTAGGCGGACGCCCTCGACGACAGTGCCTCGAGCGTCTGCCGTACGTGGATGACTACTAAGACGGTCTGGCTTTGTCAAGTGCTGCCCCCGCCCGGCGCTGACAGCTGCGAGACTGTGAGTTTCCTAGCCCGCTCGTGCTAAAAACGAGTCGCGCTAGCCTGATGAGGCCGCAGCTCGATACGAGACCCTTTTATAACCTAAAGACGCGTTGGGTGCCCAAGCATAGGCTAATATCCACTAGGCGCTAAGCCGGCGAATCAGGGCGCGCGGGAGTTTTGTGGCGGAGACGTCGGGTGCAGGCGTAATAGGCATTGACTTTTTTGTTCCCTTGCCCGTGCTTGGCCAATCGAGTGAAGCTACGGCACGAACTGTCTCGTCGAATGCTGGACGGCCGGGTAGCTAGCAGAGACGTCGTGGCGCAGCACTCGGGCGCTCCCAATGACCGACGTGGAACGCGCTCAAGACCAGACGAGGCTAGGCGCAGGCGCCCGCGAGATGGCTTCCATTATGGGTTGTTGTTTGGCATCGGCCCTTGCGCAAAGCTTGCCCGCTTCCTCTTGTCTGGCCCAAGACCTCTGGCGCGGATCCGCCTCCGCAGAAGCCCGGCCCAATCGAAGACGAGATGGTGTATTCATTCACATGGACGCAATTCCGGTCCATGATGTGCAAATGATAATATCAGAGCGCGGACAACGAGGTGGGCTGATTGCCCGGAACCCCGAAATCCTGCAACGTGCATGCACAGTCGCCGCGACAGTCGATGATGGTGTCGTGTGTACAGCGTCGCCGAGTGTAATCGTATACTTTGTACGGAGGTTGGGCACTAAAGTATTCAGACCAGCTTAGGTCACTCGGATTACATAACACCGTGCAGCACAATACAGTATTGTATCCACATGCCCTGCCTAATTAGGCAATTCGTCCTCTTTAACGTCTTGCCAACCTTCCTCAGCGCCTTCTTCCACAGCTTCTATAAGAGCTTCCAGGCCAGGCAGAATCGGATTCGATTGGCTCAAAAGAAACTCAATCTCATCATATAGCTCTTCCCTTTGCTGGTTGGTTAGATCCGGCGGATCGCTGCCTTCTTCATAGGTTATTTCCATATAAATAGAGCACCCATTGGATGTTGCCGGGTATTCTTTCCACAAGCCGTTGTAGCTTCTCTTGCGGGAACAATGCCCAAGCTTTCTTCCACGTATTAATAAGCGTTGCCCTTGACGTAATCTTCTTCTTTGATGTGATGCATTTGAGCATGAACCATGCAAGCTCAATTGGTGATAGGTCCGGCGAATTAGGTGGCCAATTGACCGTTTTAAACCCCTTTTGATGCCAAAGCTCTCTATTGCGCCGTTGTGCATGTGAAGCCGTCCCTCCATACAAATTACTAGGGAAAGAGCTTTTCAAGCTGTAGAGTGAAGAAACGGTGCGAAAACCGGGGAAAACTGATTTGCACGGTGTTATGTAATCCGAGTGACCTAAGCTGGTCTGAATACTTTAGTGCCCAACCTCCGTAGGCAATTTCTGATACATCACTTGGGGCTACGTTGCGCAATCAATAGCCGTCGATTACCCTTTTCCGCCCACCAGCCGCCCCGCCCGCTCCGTCCCATCTATCGACGCACACGTTGATTATCGACATTGCGCCGCTTCAAGCTTGTTTACGGACCGGCCAGTTTCCTGTTTTTCCCTCGATCCGGCTAGACAGCAGGTATCCACTCTGGCCTAGCCGTTTCGGAGTAGAAGCTCCTCGGGCCCGCGTGCTATTGATTCCTCCGGGCGCCATTTTCGCGACTCTAGCTCTTGCGCACCCGTCCTTCGACCAATCGTATTCCGCCAATGCCCGCGTCCCCTTGGCACCGTCGATGCCAGCAAAATCTCCCCGGGGTGCGTGCGTGTCGTTTCCATCATTCATGTCCTGGAGGTCCTCGATCACCACGGCCAACCCGGGGCTCGCGCGCATCGCGATTCGTCCCCGGCCAGCTCCAGGGCCGCGACAGCAGAGGGCCAGCAGCGACGACGACACACGCCGTTTCAGTCTCGGTCTCGGGCAAGGCCGCCTCGCCAGGCAGACAGATGCTCGTGTGTTTCAGGCACTCAGCTTTATTCTCCCCGCACCCCCTTGTGCTCGCTGACCGCTCGGCGCAGCTACACCGCGCATCAGTTTCGCATCGACGCCGGTTGCTCTAAGCACAGGTCACAGTCACTGACGTCGAAACCCCCCGGCTCTCTCCCCATTATGATTCCATCTTGTCCCCTTCCCGCACGCAGAGCATGCCTGCAAAGGACTAATCATGTGTTGGACGCCCACCTTGGTGTCCCCCCGCCGTTTCGTCATGGCCTTTTTTTTTTCCTTTTTACGCTCCACACTACTTGGTAGTTTGTTCGATTATATTGACAACTCGCGCCGCCAACCTCCGATCCCTGGTTGAGGTTTCGCCATGTGACGCATTCGAGTCCATCGTCAGCCCCCTCCCGTGGCCGCCACGTCCACGACCTCGCGAAACCTTGCCCTCTTCTGCGGCATAGGCGGCAACTTGGTCAGCAAAGTAAACTTTTCGGCCTCGGTCGCAGAGACCTACACGTAACTACTGTAAGTGATTTACACTTCAGCCGCCAAGCATCTACAACCTAGTCCAATCCTCCACACTCCCGACGAATCGAGCCAAGTATGATCAAACGAAACGACAACCTTCAGCCCTGTCCGCGCATCAAGCTTCGGGAGCCCAACCCGGACCGTCTCGTGTCATGTCTGCTCGTGACCACATCATCGACGCCTCGGCAGGCTTAATCCTGCTCACCCCCCCGTAGCCTACTTGTAGGGCCTAGAATTCTAGATGTCCGCGGCCCCGCCCCATTTGCCAATGCAAAAAAGGTTATTGCGACTGCATAGGCACAGCTTGTTCCTTGTCCGGACTATTGCTTCGTACTGTTGGCGCACAGCTAAACCCACCACCGTCTCCGTATCTCGGCACAGCGTGGGCACACGTATTTACCCCAATTGGATCACGAGGGTCCGGGTCATGACACGATTCGACGTCTTTTTTTCCTCGCGTGGCGTCCTATAAACCTGCTGATACTTGTCCGCTTTGCAACCTTATCGGTCCGACTTCCAGAATGCTCCCGGGGTATGCGACTATAGCATGTACTAAACGACGAACAAACTCCGTCTTGACGCTGAATGCCCAGTCATTAATCTCGTCGACGCGCCTCGCTGCCCTCGCTTTGTGCCCACATACATGATACAGGGAGGAAACAAGGCATATATACAAAACAACTTTCCCGAATACAATCTCATCGTGATGACATCCCCCGCAAGTCGCCGTCCACGCGGCATTTCGAATGACTCGAGCGAGACCCATGCCTTCTTCACGTCCTTCGTGGGGCCGGCATCTCGTCGCTCCCGAGGCGCGACACGCATTGGCGGCGAAGCTTCAGTACTTGGTCGAGTAACGGTGTCCTGAACTCGAAGGTGGCATGTCGTACGTGCTTGAATGCCCATATGGGTCGTCCATGAACACTGTCGTCCGGCGATCGTCTTCGGGGAGCAATTCTTTTACTTCCCAGTTGTTCATCCTGGTTCCCACGGAAAATTCGAGATCCTCTCTCGTAATCGAGTCCCAGTACTATACGTGCCGGCAAATTAGCAATCCGTGCAACCCTGCAAAGAGAGGCGCGCACAGCAATCCCCTTCGCCACGGACCCATGCATGCTCTCGAGGGTTTCAAGGGTGCATACCTTGTAGATCATCATGACGGCAAGCAGGTTGCACATTGTCGCAAAGAAGAGACCGTCGAGATAGTGGCTGACCGCGATGCAGATGCTGGAACTAAACGCATATAGAATGACCTGGCCGATGACGAAGAAGAAGATTCCAAAGGCAATGTCGCCGAGCGGCCACCGATCGTGCAGCGTCCTCGTCACGAGCAGAATCTGCATCCCCACGTAAATGAAGAGCTGAATGGCGTTGAGCAGGTACAGGACGACAAAGAGCCCCACGGTATTGGTCGGGCCGAGGCCGGCCCAGCCCTTGAAGGTGGCGAGCGAGACGAGAAAGGAAATGGCAAAGGCGACAAGGGAGCAGACGCGCAACAGCCAGACGGACAGTGGCGTGCCGTCCTCGTAGAGCTGGAAACCAACGAAGCCGTTGATGAGAAGACATGTCATGAGGGCGCTGCTGAAGCCGTTTTGTATGCTGACAAAGTAAGGATACGGTCCACTGCCCGGCGGCACCGCTCCGGCGTCGACAATGAGCGAGGTGAAGGTCGTACACATGTAAATGTAGAAGAAGGTGAGGATCTCCTTACGGCCCACGGCCGTGAACTTGCTGCGGACGTGAAGAATCATGACGACCGTCATGACGAGCGCGACAATGTGCATAGCTGATGCCGCGCCCTCAAAGATGATTGTGTTGGCGAGCTCAATGTTGCGAGCGTAACAGTCGGGCTCGATGCCTGCGCGGCCCGAGGCCGAGAGGACGGGACCGACATTGGCGCACAGCGGAAGCGGCGCATTCTCGCAAATACTCCTGAAGTCGCCAAAGCCCGACATGGCGACGATGAGGGGCTGCCGCCGGGGTCGTGGTCGGCGATGTCGTTGTCGTCTTCCGTCTTTCGTCTTCCGTCTCGGTCGTCGTCGTCGTCGTCGCTTTCGTCTAAATCGCCGGCGCCGCCAAACCCTCGCCGAGAGAGGTCTGCAAGATGAGAAAGGACTGACCCGCGACGGCCTCGATTGAGAGGTCGATGCGCCCGATTACGACGCGGCGGCGGATAGACTTGGCACTGCCCGTCAGAGCCAAAAATTTGTCAAATCGTTGGCGGCCCGGTGCATTCCCGTCCCCTCGCTGCGCCCTTGGCTGCGAACGTGGAATGCAGTAAAGGCTGGGGTTTCCGAATGGTTCTTTCTCGATGTCTCGGTGTTGGCGGACAAAAAGGCGGGTCACTTTCTCCGACTCCCCCAGACAAGGAGCCCAACCGCCTGCAACAACGTGAGAGCGCGCCGGGGACAATGCGCGCGCGCGTCGGATCGCCTGCTGCTTGATGGCTGCTCGTTCTTCTGCCTCTGCGTCGGGAGAGATTGGCGGAGATGTCGATGCGGTGAGATGAGGTGAGAGCGGGTGAGAAAAACAACGATAAAACAGCTCGTCGGGCTAAAACAACTGGGCCCGGTAAAAATAAACACAAGTCGCTCGGCTAGCGGGAAAACGACCAAAGGCGGTTCACTTCGAACGACGGGCGCGAGGAGGGCCGAAGAACCGCAGCGTCGTGTTAATCGTCGTCGCAACGGCGAAGAAGGCTGGCGTTGAGAGTGCTGATGCAGCGGAGGAGAAGATGGGACGGGGGCATCGCGCGCTGGCCAAAGTGGTCAAGAGACAGGCCCTGCGAGAGCCATCAGGCGCCGCACGGGCCTCAAGACGTCAATAGGGGGCCCGGTGTCCAGGCCTGAGCTCTCTGGCCGGCGTGCCTTACCTAATGGGCACTAGTGAACGTTGCCCCGGAGAATGGAGACCCCCGCTCTGAAGTTCCCAAGGGGCGACAAAATAAGTTGCGTACTACTGGGCTGGGCTGACACCAATCATGGAGCTCAGAGCACGGCTCTTTTTGACAGCTCCTCGCTAGCCAATCACTCACGACCCAATTGGAGGAGCTCGGGATGAAGCCCGTCATTTCCTCTGCCCCCATTCCCCTCGCTTGTCCATTGCCGCGTGCTAGCTCGAACAAAGGAAGCAAAAGCCGCCATGCATGCACTTTGCATCTACTCCATAACTGATAGTACTCAGCACGCCCAAGCCGCGCCTTCTGAGCCTCCGTCTCGTTATCCAGCGCCCCCGTGACATCATGCTCGTCGGCGGCACCCATCCTCGCCGAACCAACAGAATCCATCCAGAACCTCGTAGGCCTCCTTTTTACAGGCACAAAGATTGTGCACGCATGCCCCATGTGGTCAATCTGCGTCGTTGGGCGACAGACGCGGGGCCGCTCTGCGTCAAGGGCCTTGGAATGTCTCTGGTGGCTAGGGCCCGAGCCATTCCGCCCCGCATCGCTCTCGTGCCGCTCTACGCCCGTCGTTTGGCACGCACTGCGAATAGTAATCTTTTCAAAACCTCTTGGCACGTCTCCCTCCCTTGGACACATCTTGAGCCCGTTGAACCCCGCGTCCGACTCATTCCTGGCGCCCCTTGAGCCCCGGCATCTGACATGTCGTCGCGCCGAGCACAAAGGGCGCGAGACGTGAAGAACTCGGTCGTCGTCTCGTCGCCCACCGCCTCGCCATCTGCATGTGGCAGAGGCGATTCAGGACTTGGACGGGCGTCCTCTCCGTCCTTCAACTCGCCCTCGCGCTGATGCAACGCAATAGGCTGAACAGTCACCGCATGTAACGAGTCGAGGTGCCGTCATGACTGTACGCATCATTTGCTCCATCTCACGATGGCACAGCGTGATTCACCTTGGGGACGAGATTGCTTTCACGAATCATGTCTTATAAACTGCATCTGTCGTCCACGTATTCTTTGGCTACTACTTGTCATTGCTGACATTTGAGTCTACCTAACCACAGTGCCTTTATTTCTCTCCGTGTATTCTCCACGTTGTATTCCCTCTCCAGTCGTCGACATCTGCCAGCTGCTTGCGTGGAAGCTATACTCCCGCTTTGCAGCAACAACTGCCACCATCAGCCGTTTCTCCTCTAGGGCTCAGGCCAAATAGATGCCGCTTTCCGTATCTCGTATCGCAAGGCCGTCGTAATTCTGGCCAGCTTCACGTGTGCCGCGATACGGCAAAATAGTACACGCAGTAAGAAAATAAATCAGGGCTTCAATAGCCAACGCCATACCCATGCCATGCTGTGCCATGCTTCATCTAAGGAATTGGGAAAGGATGTAAACGTAAAAAGCATTGGTGGCTGTTAAAACATTGAACAGACCTCGAAGGCCCTGTTCAAGGAATAGAATGAAAGCTTCTCGAAGCTACCACGAGTAAAATCGACGTGGGTTCGTTGGGTACTGTTCAGAAAAGGTGTGCGCTTGCCAAATGCCAGGTAGCCCAACCCGCTTATCCTAGGACGGGTAGTGCCCCTGCGGCGCGCCATGAGAACCGGGATGCTGAAGATGATGCTGGCCACGGTTGTAAATGATGAACTCTGGTACCACACCAGTTCGAACGTCGTTTCTCCGTCCAAGCGGCTGATAGTGCATCTGATTTGGCTGCACGGGCACCGATAGGTGATACTGGTCCAGCGAAGCCGAAGGGGGCGGGTACAGTAGCGTATTGACGTGTCGTATCGGTTTGTATGGGCTTGCCCGTTGCTGCAAGTAGACGCTTGGGGAGTTGGACATTGGTGTGTGAGAGATTGGTGTGTGTACGCCGGAAGGCCCAGAGCCAATGTGCTCCACGAGAGGTGATGATCCGTACGGAGCCAGACTCATTGAGCCGTGATGCTTCGTCGGAGTGCCAAAAGACATCGTTCCGTGACCGGACATTTGAGCCATAGAGTAGGGTGTGGTCGGAATAGGCGTTCCAACCGGGGCTGACACGGCAGGTTGCTGAGCGACTGTCGTGGCAGTGTTCGATGGATAGACAGTTGAGATGGCTCGAATGCCAGGCTGCAACGGCGGAAGAGATACGACGTGCTGGGCATTGCCAGGAATCTGCGGGGCATATCCATTGGCAGCCGCATAGGTGCTTGCCAGATTACGGGCTTGGTTCGTGACAATGGCTAGCTGAGGCATCGGCAGTCTGGCGGTGTCAACGGATGAGCTTGGTCTCGCAGAGGTACCAGAGATAGGTACGCCTTGGCCATTCCTGGGTTGAAATTGACGCTTCGCGGGGTGGTCCACAGGATCATCCTCCGAGCATCTCTTCCTCGACGCGAGATTGACCGACGGCTTGGCACTCAACGGCGACGTCGCATTAGCCTGGTACGCAGCCAAAGTCTTTGAGTGGCTTAGAGATGGCGAATAGGCGGCCATGGCCGCAGACGTGTATGGCGTGATGTCGGGAATGGCAGGAAGCGTTGCGGCTGTGGGCGAAGGGGCGGGCGAGCTGAACATTGTATTGGTCGGCGAGGGGTTGCGAATCGGCGAAGCTGGCATCTGGAGGGCTCTTTGGTAGTACTCGTGAAAGCAGGCCAGCTTGACCAGCCAATCCTCCCATTCGTCCTTGGAGGCCAGGAGATTGTACCGCATGTTACTCAAGAACTCAACCTCCATGACATGAATCTCCTGCACCGCGAAGCACGACACTTCCGCCCACGTTTTATTAGTGTACGTGTTATCGTCCAAGACTGCAAGCCAAGAGTTAGTTCACGCCTTGCCCCCGTCTCACCGTTACAGCTAGGAAACTCAGCACTCACATTTGTTGCCCAACATGAGCGCCACCGTGAGAAGGCGGTATTCACTACCGGCACGCCCCTTAATTTGTGGCGTCGACATCTTCAGTCGATAGATGAAGAGGAGAGCGAGAAAGATGACATTTTGTGTCACTTGTGTCGTCGAGAGGACATTGTGTACCCATTTTCGAAATTGGTCGTAGGGCTTTGCCAGCGTCGGCAGTCGGGGGATCGGGGCGTTTGCGGGTCTAGTTCGAATCGATTCGGCTCTCTTGAGGTTGTCTGCTGCTTCGAACCAAAAAAGGCACGTCATCTATGGAGAGGCGTTAGCGAAAGCCATGTTTTGCTGCAACGGCAATCTTCACAACTCACCTGAGCCGCAAAATCCGAAAGGTTACCCCCGTCAGGACTGATGCACTTTGGTATTTGAAGGCTGTGGTAGATGAGCATTTCAGAGTTGTGACGAGAAGCTTCGCCATTCTGTTTCGTGGCAGGAGCCACTTCTTGAACAGGTGATGTGGCGCGCGTAGAACGACGAGGCGTCGGGTCTGGTTGAGGATTTGCTATCGAGGAGCTGGATCGCGCCTGCGAGGCGGAAATCGGCGGTGCTTGTTGTGTCGAGTAGCGGTAGTGTTGCGAGCCTCTACCTTCGTCCATGATGACTCGAGATCGACTCGCGTGGGCCAGACCTGACGAGGGATAGCCATGAATGGCATGGCCGTCGTAGGCGGGTATGGCCGGGTGATAGGCAGTGCTCATATCGTCCAAGGGCGGCGTCTTGAGGCCGCTTCCGATAAATGCTGCGTCGTTTGCGAGGGCCAGAGGTTTTGGCAGAGAGGGAAAGTGTCGAGGCCCCAGAGCTCTCCGACGCCGCGAGCAATGGGACGACGGGGGCTGAAGAGGTGAAGGCGAGTACGTGATTTCAACTGACATGGGGGGAGTGAGTAGCTGCTGGATCGCTTGCTGGAGCCGCCAGGGTCAAGAATTCTCAGTGACCAAGTGACTGGGCGAGACCCGGGAGTTGGTGGGGAAGGATCGAAAGGACGATGGGGCGAAAGCGGCGCTGTTATGGGTTGTTATTAGGACTTGCCCTGGAGGCAGAACGGGAGAGAGAGGAGGGCGACGCACGTTGGACTCAACGACGGAGTGTGGTCGACATGTACAAAAGACGCAAGACGGCTAATGGCCCAAGGGGTTTGATGGGACAGGAGCTGGTTGTGTAAGTGCGATCCGCCCTTTGTGGTTGTAGTTGACGCAGGGAATAGGAAAACCCCCCCTCGAAAAGAGAAAGGAAGTGCGAGATGGCGGCATGCAGTCGTCGTTGGGGGAGGACGTCAGAAGTGTCGGGCCGGGTCCATGACGGAGATTGGAAAGGGAAGCGGACGTCAAGTTCGGCTGATATGAGCGAGGGCAGTGAGGGAGAGACGGTCTCGGCGGGCGTGAGGGAGGATTTCAAGGTTCAAGCGGCCTCTGGTTGGCCGGATGGATCCCAGACGAGGAGTCGGTCTCTGCGTGCGCCCACAGTGTTTATGCTTCTGTTGCTCGAGGGTCAATTGGCGGCCGCGGCACGGCAGGACGCTGGGGGAGGGTCGAGCCGGGGCCATGGAAGTAGAATGCTGCTAGCACGCGCCGGTCAGAAGGCAACGAGAGTCAGTTTCTGTGTCGAGGACGACTGGTCGTTCTGGAGACGAGGTGGCTCCCGTTGGCGGAGCGTCGTTTCTCTCTCAGACATTACCTATGCTGGCACACGGCACGCACGCACACCCACCCACTAACACGACCACACACACCACACACACCACACACACATGGGGCACAAGCAAAACCGCCCAAGTGGCCCCCCGCGGGGTACCTGGGCGGTAGCCACGTACTGCACAAGCCCCCAGGGTGGCAGGTAACTTACAGTACACGCATGTCCCAAGGAGAGAGAAAGGGCAAGAGGGAGAGCCCCGCGCCCTTTCCCCCACCCCTGGCGAGCGTCTGTACCGTACCTATGTACTGTATTTCGGGAGCGTCGCCGTGTCGGAGAGGGGGAACCTGGCGGCAGGCCATCTCACCATACCTAGACCCCAAGGCTTCGCTGCCTACTGGCAGTAGCACGTTGCAAGTGCTGTACTATGCCTATAAGCAGCCCAGGCACCCAGGCTAGCGCGGACACTGTGCCCTTGCCCATATCACGGGAGCGGACAAGGAAAGAAGAGCCCAGACAGGAACGGAGCATCCAAAGCCAGTGCAGTTCTCAGGAAAAGCTCGCCCGCCAGTCGATGCCACAATAGCCCGGCCGATAGTCAGGCGCCCAAATTGCACCACGAAATGCGTCGACGGGGACGTGCGAAACAAGATGCCTGTCGCGGCGTGCAGTGTCGGCAAAGCAAAACCCTACACAGGGCAATATCAAACTTCGTACTTCGTACATGACGCTCAAAGGCGACCAAGTACCACCTTCCGGCTCAAGGACTCGGCGAGCCGGGAGCGTCGCCGGCCCGGTAATACCACCCCCACCAGGAGGTTGCGCCCCTCGAGCGATAGCCTCTGCTCCGTCGGGAGACCAGTGCATCAAGTCGCCTCGAGACGCCCAACAAGTGCGTGTCCGAGCTGAAGCCGCGAGCACAAGGACAGCCAGCGCAGCGCCCATCGACGATTCCACGTCGCCCTTTGGCTTCAAGCCGGCAGGCGGCGAGGTATTGGTCACATGCCCCCGGCCGCTCGGTCGGTCACCAACCACATACGTTGTTGCTAGTGTTCCGCCTGAGAATAGCGGTCCCTCCAGACAGAAATCCGTCGCCACGAGCAGGGTCTTATTTGTGCCATGTACTGTAAGTTGCATGCCAGGGTTTGATGTGGGTGGCTTTTTCTCGCTCTTCACCAACTGCTTCGCTGCCTGGTACTGTGCACGGTGGCCCGCGAGATGTTCGAGTTGCCGATGCGAGGACCTGCACGGTGCAAGGCCACGTACACTGTGCCGGTCACAACCCCTCGAGACTTGGACACTGGCCGTTTCTTCGGGCAAGTGCCCTGCAGAGGGAGGCCGGGCCGGTGCGGGGCCTCACCCAGCACGGCAACCGCGAGCACGAACCTGGAAAGCCTGAAGGCAAGTCAGTCGCAGCCTAGGGGGGCCCTTGGAAGGCACGAGTAACTCGCGAGTACAATGGCATCGGCCGCCGTGCGGGCACCTGACGAGCCAAAGGACATGCACCTGTCGGCAAGGCCAGGTAGCCCCAGCCAGAATCCGCTCGGTTGGCGTAGAGCGCAATGCGGGTAAAGAGAATGCAGCAAAGGATTGTGCAGCAAATTGAACCAAAGTGGGCGTCCTTTCTCTCATATCCACAGCGAGCCGAGAAGGGGGCATCGTGTGGCTACAAACTCGTGCAGGTGTAGGGATAAAAGAACCCGACATACCTGACATACTCGAATGCCCTTTCATTTCCCCGCCACAAACCGCCCAACTCGACACGAGTAGCCCTTGCTCCAGAGACGAGCATCAATTACGCGATTTGATTCCATCAAGGGGCCACAGGGCGCCTTTAGAGGTGGCAGCCGTGCCAGATACTTGAACGCCAGTCCTGGCGGTTCTGTGACAAAGCCCGCAGCGCCCGGCCAACCATTTCCCACCCGGGCTTCCTCTCGCAAAAAAAAAAAAAAAGGCGTCCTTGCATGTCGCAGTCACGGCCAGGGTACCTGCAGCGCAGGACGGGCGGGACAGGCATGACTTTGCAGTCGATCCTGCCAACGGGACCCCGTGCGGACGTGAGAGAAGTCCGGAGTCCTCGGCCATTTCAGACCTTGTACTTTTCGTAGAGCGCCCGCGACAGGCGCACAGTCCCCCACCCACTCGTCGCTCGCAGGTCTCTCTTGCTGCCCTCGGCTCCCTCTCCCTAGCCCATTTTGAGTACCTGTGACCACCGCCGCCGCCGCCGCCGCTGCTGCGCCTTTGAAGCGGGACCTGCGTGATTAAAGGTACTGCGTTTCGTACCGTACCACTTTAACACCCTCCCCATGGATCATGAGCGCATAATTTATAGACGCGCAACCGCCTCGGCTGTGCTTGGTAATGTACCTTGGCGGACATTTGGCGTATGAGGGACAGGTGAGAGACGTGAGAGGTTGTTGCTTGTCGAACCAAGATGCGCGTCCTGGTGCGAGATACGACGCACGGGGTATCTGCAAGTACCTCGCGCTCCCGAGAACGGGAGCCGTACCTGCGGGAGCCGTGCCGCCGAGGGAGTCAACTTTCTGCAGGTGGGCTCAGCTCAGCTCCTTCCTGCTGGCAACCTCCGTCGTCCCGCGCTAGCAAAGCCCGGCGCTCCTGGTGGCCTGAAATGCCCTGTAGGTCCAAATGTTCCATTCGAACGATAATAGGCCCTGGGCTCCACCGCTGCCTCCGTTCGCTTGCCTATTTTGGATCCGAGCCTGCTCCGCGTTGGTTCCAGCGGCGGGTGGCCGGCCGGCGGCGTACCGACTGCATCTCCTTTGTATAATCAAGGTATTGCACGAATCTTGCCGAGTCGGCCCTCTATGCAGGCAATCCAGCAGGACGGGCAAGGTTTTTCCTCGGTTCTAGCCACGACAGAGGGACGGTTTTCCGGCATGAATCCTCGCGGGAGAGTGGAGTCGGCAGCAATGCAATACGTATTCGCATGGCGCGGTTTTATCTCGCCGTGACTCTTGGCTCCCTGTCATCCCGAAGCTCGATGGACACGACTACTGCGTGCGAAGTACTCGCGTGCGACTCGGTGCGCCATCGCGTGAAGGCCCCCCTTGCTCATGTCTGGGCTTATGTGTGGATAATGTGCGCCCAGCGCAGTGAGGGGTTTTTGAGATGGAGAGAGAGCGAGAGCAGCCTCGACAGCCACGCCTTTGGACCTGATTCTCACAATGTCTCTCGTCCACCCGCGACGGACGGGAAAGAAGACCTTTTTTGGTCAGCAAAGGCGGGACCAAAGGCAATCGCGATATGGGCCGCGGGTCTCTGGTGGGCACAGAGGGGAGGAAGGGGAAAAAAGGAAGCAACATGATAAAGGGCTTCCAAAAGGGCCCAACATGTCACGTCCGAGTTCCTCCTTGCACGCCCTCGCGTGTAAATGGCGGGCCATATGCTAGGCTTGGAGGAACGCAGCCCGTACGACTGACGCTAGTAAGCGCAGGCCGGCTGTCATTTTGTCTTTGAACCGTCTGGCCTGGCGCTTCCCTTTGGCCTTTTTTGGTCGTCGCCAGCCCGGAGTGGGGGGAGGAGAGAGTGGTGGGAGGGGGAGAGAAAGGGGTGGCTGCACCTCGAGGCAGCCGTCATCAGGTGGTGACTCCAAGCTTACGCATCTATCCGGGCAAGGCGGGAAAACTGGCCCATCGAATGACGCTCGCCTCGCCGACGAGTCGTCAAAGGAAGGGGACATGCAGCACGTCCTTTCTTTTCCTGTCGCCCCCGGCACCACGTAACATGTGTAAGAAAAGGCCGAGTCGCACGTGAAGTCTGTTTAAGGGCGTGCATATGCGAGAGGCGCCTCGTGCCGCCGGACACACTCGGCCACGCCTGTGGGGGCAGCGAAAGAGTGCCAGGCCGCAATGGATCGGCTGGAATTGCGACAGAGTAGGCGCTCGTCGTTTTCCTTCTCACAGACCGCACTTGGCTGCAAGTTGGATGGGCGCAGTCCAGCTCACGAAGCGGCTAAATCGCCCACCGACAGAAATAAACACGGTCCGGCATGGGCTAAGCTGAATTGCCCCCCCGCGCCAGCCCCCCTTGATGTCTATTTCTGTGAGATTGCCGAGTCAAAGGAGAGAGGGGAAAGCGGGCGTCGTTATTTCCATTTCTTACGCCTAGCGCTTCACCCCGCGGCAGACTTGTTGGTAGGTATGAGGGCGCAACCGGGGGGGGTGGACGGTAGGCCAAGACTCGACAGGCATGGCAAAGGCAAAAAAGGGTCAGTGGTTTGCCGGGAGCAAAGGCCAGGCCGGATGGGGCAGTGAGCAGCGCCGGGGCGCCGGGGCCTTTGCCATGAGGGCACAGGGGCGGGGCGAGAAGAGACGGCAGGACGACGACGGCGACGGGCAATGACCTCTGCCATGGCCGCCTGCGGTCGGGGCCCGGCGTCGAAGGTAACACGGTCAGCCTGTAAGCGGCCAAGGCTCTCGGGGTTTGTTGTCTCTGGGGGTGGTTGATTCAACTTGACTGTGACGGTTGGCATTGCGGGATTCAATACGTGTACTCCGTGTTACGTAAGCTGCCTGGTGGATCGCCCGAGTTGGTCGACGTCTGGAGCGATTTGACACCTCGACGTTACCCTACAGCAGCACAATGCCGTCGCCATTCTCGACAAACAGGAGCACGACATGGGTGAGAATTGCACGGCATTTCGCGAGCTACCTCTCAGTCGGCATACGCAAGCACAGTAAACGCTACACGTTGCGTGCAGCACGCGAATGCAAGTCGACTTGGCCCGGCCTTCAAGTGTTACCGAGGACCAAGGAGTCGGCACGTAAAGACATTGACCGTGATATAAAACGGCAACAACCAAAGAGGCAGTCGTCCTCTCGCAGGCTCGGGCAGTACAGCACATTACGCCAGCTACGACGGAGCCTCTCTGCTCGGAGGCTAGACGCCCGGAGGACCAGGTGGCGTGTCCTCGATGCCGGATCACCGGCGACGGCGGGGACGGGACGGACGTCCGTCGAGGCCGCCGAGGGTTCTGCGGGCCCAAGGATTGGCCTGGCCATGCATCTCCACTGTCGAGTACCCGTCCATGATGCAGTCGACTTTCCTCGGCCATACGATACTCGTGCTCGGTAAGCTTACATGGACTGGCCTTGCACGTCGCGGTAATCGCCGCCATTCCGGCCCTTCCTCCGCATGCCATCTGGCTCGAGAATGGGCGTCAGAGAGGGGGGGTCTGTTCTTTCACTCGGGACGTGCGTGCGTAGGCCTAGGCGCCAGCAGAAACGTTGGACGCCGCCGCCATCCCAAGCAGCTAGCAGGGAAACAGGATTCCACGATCCTCAAACTCGTCAGAAAGCACGAGGTCCCGAATGTCCCGTGCCTGCAGCCTCGTGCTCGTGCAAGCGGCCCTTCGCACCCCCTCGAACACATCCGCATTTCCCTAAACAACACCCATTCTTAGACGCTTTCCCTTCCCCTCTCTCTCCCGAGCATTTAGCGCCACCGAGCGCCCCTTCGATCCTGTCCCCCTTCGTTTGCGCCGAGCTCTCGCCCCCTAGGATTAGCATTGGCACGGCGAGCCAGCATCGAGTTGATGGTTGGACGCCATGTTCGTGTCGCAAATGCGGGTCCCATCTCCCCCCTCCTTCTGGCAGTCCTGGAAGTCCGTCCGTCCTGCAAAGTCCGTAGATGCGCGTGTGCCGAGGTGACTCCCGCACTATCAGGCAAGATAAAAAAAGAAGATCGTCGACGTCTTAGAATCCTCGAGCACGGCGACGTCAGACGCATCACCAACCAGCCTTAACCCCCCCCTTCCTCGCCCCGAAAGGGAAACAAGACGGAGGGCGATCCTCGAGGGAACCTCGTCCGGCTGCTTAAACTCGCACCTATGGACACCTACAGTACCTCCGATATACCAGACGTGTGTGCTTGGTGCCGCCTGACTCGTCGACCATGGCTCATCGAGGTTTGACGTCGCCAGACGCCGCTGCGCTCTGTGCACGTAGCGGCGTGCCATGCTTGTTGCGGTACACACATGGGGTCCATGTCGGCCGTCCGTGAGGCTCTCTGTACGGAACACTGCACGTCGTTTGCACCAGAGACAACAGCGACGGACGAGCTCATCGCTTGTCTGATGGCTCCAACCCCAGGTCTCCGCTGTGACACTTCGCAGCTCCAAGCCCGTTGATCCCCCTCTCGCCATACCTACACGCAGGGGGGGGGGCGTGTCACTGTCTCTGCTCGGCCGTCATGATTCGCACAGCCGACCGAGGCCATCTGTCCAGCACTTGAGCCATCTCTCGCCG
This sequence comes from Hirsutella minnesotensis 3608, assembly GCA_000956045.1. NCBI lineage: Eukaryota > Fungi > Ascomycota > Sordariomycetes > Hypocreales > Ophiocordycipitaceae > Hirsutella > Hirsutella minnesotensis. Next base: position 144,417 of record KQ030553.1, read on the forward strand.
CGCCGATGCGGCTATCGCTGCCTCATTTTTCGTTTGCCCCTTGGACGAAACGCTCGCTTTTTGACGGCGGTATGCGAGGGATCCCGATGCCCGACACGCTGCACGCCGGCCCTTGGCATTCAGCCTCGGCCTCGAGCGTCGCGAGTGACCCGCCGTCGGCGTCCAGACAGCTGCCCCCGGTTCGTATCGACCTGCGAGACGCCAATGAGGAATCGAACCCAGCATGCTCGTGAATGAGAGAAGCACACCCCTGAAGATGTTGTCTCTCTGTGTGTGGCATTACGGACCGGATGAGGAAATCAAGGCATGACACGAATCCGCAAACCTACTTTTCACCCTGCTTGACCAGCCGTGCGCATCGAGTATTGCACTTCGTACTTCGTACACCCGGCGACGTAACTGCATGCGTGGCCGTCCCTCCAATGTGCCAAGTCGTGGACCCTCCGAACCTCCGGCAGCCAAGTCGCCGTCAGAGCCAGGGCCATTGGCTTGAGACCCCTTTGACTGTTCGTAGTGGGAAACCGGGCCGCCGGCCAAGATAGTCAGTTCCCCCCTCTCCATCGTCGTGCCTCCGCTACTGCCGGCTCGCAAGCACACTTCACGGGCTCGGCCACGGCCGCGGCGGCCTAGAACGGGCAGGCGACCAACACAAGCTCACGTTGTACGAAGTACATGCCCCCAACCTGTCACGTCGGCTCGTTTGCGGTGTGCATGTATACTGTACACATATGTATCGTGTAGGTGCGGTGCAATGCGCATGGAGGATTCCAGCTGGCCGCTATCCTTCCGCCCCCGAAGGACGCAACCGTTTGGTTCTCGCCCGCTGATCGTCATGATCTCCTGTCCACGGCTTGACTCCAGTAAACTCTCGAAACTGCCAAGTTACTTGTTGGCCTTTCCGTGCCCCGGCTCGGCTTCGGTCAGCCTAAGGGGCGGGCCGGGGCTAGCGACTAGTCGACGGCCTTTCTCCAATATCAGGAATTCATTACCTTTACACCGCATTCGTACGTTCCGAGGGCCACGTGAATCCCTCGTATCTGTGGTAGTTTCGCTCATTAAACATCGTATTCTAGTCAGTCGTAGTGGATATGCCAATAAAGTCCCCGTCCCGTATATCACATCCAGCAAATATTAGTCTTGGGACCGGCCATGAGAGGGGTGGCTGCCACATACCATCCATTCGCATCGCGACCGCAAAAAGAGGTAAACTGGGGGCCCCATTTGGGCCGGTGCAATTCGATTCGACAAGAAACAAGGCACCGTGCTACGTACCACATACCACCTACCCGTACAGTACCGTACGTGCTGTGCTGTAGAGCCTTGAAGCCGATTCGAGTTGTGATATTATGCGTGCCACTCCCTTGACCGTCTTGTTGAAGCATTTGCCGCTCGAAGCCGCGGCCAGGGACCCGGCTTTTCCAGGCCGCTCCGGGGCTGGTCAGACGCCAAGCTAAAAGGATCGAGAGAGAATTAAACCCCGTCCCCGAAGGAGGTAAGTTGCGGCAAGGTAGCGCAGAGGCGTGCGACTCGTACGCAAATGCACCTTCATAGCCGTACAAGCGCTAACAGCGGTCTGTCGCTCTTTGCTTTTACCTTTTTCCAAATGGCACAGCCCTCAGCGAGTTAGCGATACTCAAAGGGAACGCAGTCGTTCATGTCCTTGCGCCGGCGGAGGCAACAGTCCTTACCCCATCATGTTTGATTCAGATCTGGGCCCTCCCCATACAGACATGATGCTCCCGAGCCGCCGCCTCCTCATTTCAGGCGAGTCGTTGCGGTGTCGCCAAAGCCAATGTCGGCTGTGCTCCCTCGCAAGGTCTGCCAAGTAATTTCGAACAGGCTTGGTAGCGCGGTACTTGGCAACACGAAGAGGCTCGGAATTGATTGTCGAGCGGCGGGACGCGCATCATGACTTTGCATGCTTTTGCCCCCATCCGGCAGATTCCGTCGGCGACGCAGGCTCGGCGGCACCAGGTCTGGTTGAGTGGGCGTCTGACGGTGCGACGGGATTTCGGCGACAGCAGCCATCGTCACTCGCTCAGCAACGTGGTTCTCACTGCTCAGCAACGTGGTTGGCTGTCGCCACCATGGTGGTGCCATAGGTGGAGGCGGATTGGCTCGGTCGAGGCTTCACAGACAGGATCCGCCCACTTGGATGCCCTACCGTTCGCTGCCACTGAAACCCAATCCTCTTTGACGCTCCCACGGCTCCCGCTGCAGTGGCCGCCCCTCGTCGCCCCCACTAATTGAATGACTCCAAGGTCAATATCAAGCTTCCGTCATGATGAAAGGACCGGGGCAATCAAGGGCGCATCAAGTTCCATGCACGCCTCGTCAGATGGACCAACTGGAGCTCGTTGCTGCGAGCTGAGCCCCGGTTCTGCATCGCAACGAGCACGGCTTGATCGTCGCGTAGCTCGAAAAAGGCCCTTTGCCCGCTCGCCGAGACCACCAAGCCCGCAAATCATGTTGGGCCCCTTTTGTTTCTCTCTCTCGGCTGCCACATTACCTGGGGTACCCTGCCCGCACGGTGAAGGGGACAAAAAGACTCAACAGCGAGTTCAGACGCCCCCCCCTGTTGTTGCGCGATGGCAGGAAAATGGTGCTGCTCGTTAGTGCGGTGCGCACACATGATGTCTTTAAAACCAGAGAGTGCATGATGGTCATCATCACGGCCACCAAAGCACATTGCTCCGAGCCAGCCGCGTGCCAACCCTGGGCTGGCTTCCATGTAAGTTACTGCCCTTTCAACCTGTGACGCACCGTGCACGACGGCATGGCTAGCTCGCTCATCATTGGCTGCCGTGGCGTTCCACTTCCGGTCTTGATGCAGTGTCTCTCTCTTTCGCCTTGCCTGGACCATCTGAGAAGAAGAGTGAGCGCGGGAGAAGGGGGTGGAGCATGAGCACGACATGAGCGAACATGGGCCAGATGGACGAAGAAGGTTCCGGCCGGCGAGTCGGAAGCCCCAAAGCACCACGTCCCGTCGCCGCCGCCTTCCACCACGCCTCGCTGGCTGGCGCGGCGTCGCTCAAGCACCGACAACAAGTGACTCTCGACGGCTGATGGCTTGTGCTCGGATCGCCGTCTGTGTGTCCTGGGGGCTTGAATATGGCACAGGCGCAAGAACCGGCCGCTTGTCGTACAGTAAGTAGCATGGCTTCTCCTTCTCAGATATGCAGAGGCGGAGGTGAGATATGGAGCGCCAGCGGGAGAAGCCAGCTTGACGGACAGCCGTCCATCCACCACCACCCATGGATTGTATTGGACGGCGTCTCCATGTACGTACGCACGTTGCAGGGGCGGCTGCACCAAGAGCCAGCCCACGGATCGTGGCCATGGAGAAAGGGGGCGGTCTTGGCCGGGGTGTTTTTTTTGTTGTTGCGGTCAGCTGTGCAGGCTGCGCTGCTCCGTTGCTCCGTTGCCGCGAGAGCCTGCCTTGTCTCGCAACTATGTAATATGTTGCGTCTTTGGATGGAACCTTGTTGAGCCAACAAAACGGCTCGTCCGTATGTGCCAGTCGTTGGCTGCTTGGGAGCCCGAAGAGCATTGTAGGCATCATGATGCGAACTAGGTGGATGCAACCAGGAGGGCTTATCGAGGCACTGCATGTATTCGTACCCTGGCGGCGTCCTCCAGACATTATGCGGTACGGTGCGAAGCCTTCTGACACGGTGCGCAAGATCGTATGCGGCAGGCACGACCCTGCACAGTGTGTCCCTGAGCTTTCCCTGCATGTGAGTTCCCATCTTGGCGGCGTCACGGCACCAAAATGCCTCGTCCTGCTTCTTCCCAACCGCCATCGTCTCTTTTGTCTGGAACCCTCCGTCTCCGCCCACCCCGGACATGGGCAGGGCGACAGGCGGCGCGACGACGCTTTCTAGCATGGAATCTTCGGCGCCAACTTCCTTGCCGACAGTAGGCACGTATGCCACTGCCCGCTGGCCCCACCGTGCCCCAATGGCTCGTGACGATTGGCATCCTGCTCGCCATCGCAGATCGCCCCGAATCAACCGGCGAGCTGTGACGGCGCATCCGCCTAGCCCCAAGGCCTCGTAATCCGGCATCACGACAGCCGCCACTCACCAGCTCTGCGTCAGATGTCCCTTTCCCCCATCCGCGTTCGCCTCCGGAGCCAAAGCATGCTCTCGCAACGCCCCCCGACTACGCCCAGCTGGCCCCCGGGTCCCCGTGCGTGCCTACGCTTCACCAAACGCCTAGCATCCGACTCGCCTTGCTCCCTTTACGACGTACTTCGGATGATGCCCCAAGACGCCTTTTTGCCATCTTAGTTTACCTTGCCTCTTGCGGAGGGTGGGGAGCCGGCCAACATACTGTAACCAACGACATGCACCATCTCAGCTGCCATGACCCGGACTTCTGCACCCTCGTCATACCGGGGCCTCGAACTTTACCGTCATCTATCTCGCTGCCTGGATTCTCATCAGCTGTCCGTCGCTGCACCATCGGCCGGCATCGTCCTCGCGTGTCGTATCGAGGTCCTGCACTCTGTACTGAGCCATGTTGACGGCGGTCGAGCGGATGCATCCTACCCACGTCGTCTCTTGGAATGGAACATGGTGTCCTTTCCATCTTGGCCCTTTTTCTGCTTCCGATCCTCCCAGGCTCTGGCAAATCAGGGCCATGCGCTGCTGCACTGATTCGCAAGCCACCATCGACGGGCTCAGGTGAGCATCCCAGCACTGCTCTCCTCCGTCGCCCGCGCCCTTTTCTCGCCCCGTTTAGCTCGCCTTGGCCCCTTCTTCGTCGTCAGGGGCCCTTTGCCATTCCACTTTCCAGCGTCCCGCATCGCCCACCCCCCTTGCAAAGCGTCGTGAGCCATCAACGCAACGCGGCGCAGCCGGGAGACGGACATGGTTTCCTGTACCAGGTCTCGCCTAAAGGGTTGCGTGCAGATTGGCTGGGTTTCTCATAATCGCCTTGCACCGCCGACCTGCTCGGCGCCCGTGGCTTCATCTGAAACTAACCGCCAATGACACTCTCACTGCCAATCTCGCCAAAGGAACGGTCCAGCTTGGTACGCTCACGACATGCCAATGCCACCCGATAGCGGCCGAGGACGAAGCATCGCCACCCGTGAGTCTTCTTGGACAGCCATGGCACGCGTGAAGTTCTGTGTTGCGCGGCGACAACAATTCATCACTTCATATCCATCGGCGCACTTTCAGCGAGTCGCCGCTGTCGACCTCTGTTCCAGCAAACGAAACGAACCGCTTGCTATCTGGTCTTTTGTGAGACAGGGACCTAATCATCTTGGATGCATGTCTAGCCGGCTTCATCGCTCTTGGAAGAACGACCCGCGCCCTCGTCACGCCACGTACTGTTGACACTTCTGGGATATCAATCTCGCTGATACGCCAAGCCCGGGTTATCCCCAATTCTCCCTCGCTTTTCTTGGACATACGGCCAATCGAACGCACAACACTCGCATTTCAAAGGTCAACCGCTCTCTTTCCCGTCCATCGCACCCCGGGGCGCCACATTGCCGAGAAACGACATTTGATCCCCCAACATAAAGTCCGTTTTTCGAGCCGACAGAAACAAGTCACGACTCACTGTCTTGCTTGACGAATCATAGTAGCACCGGCTGCTCTCTATCGTTGCTTGTTCCACGGACTGGCGAGAGAAGTTGCTTGATTCAACTTGAACGGCATCTTCACATCGACCACAACACGGCTCCGGTCATACATCCAAAAGTGATGATGTGACCCCTCTGCCGCAGTGCACGGGCTTACGTTTCTGCGGATCTCTATTGGCTCGCTTCGCTGGTTGTCGTGCCCATTTCGTTGCCCTTGATGAACGGCCGGCCTGCTGCCGTGCTACCCAGCGAACCTCGCCAAGTTCGCAAGTCAAGGTCCAAGATGGCCACTGAGGACAAGTGCAATGGCACCTGATACTGACGATTGGTGAGGTTCCGTCGTGCGTGCAGCTGCAAAGTTGACTTGGCCCAAACGCGGCTCAGTGTCATCTCAGGACGTAGCGAGCATTCTGGATCCAGTCCGAAGCTCGTCTCGGCTTGAGTCGTCATGTGTAATACGGGATACCAGAAACGACATGACAACTATGCATGGGATTGGCCGCTTTACTGGCCTTCCCATGTGAGCCGTGTCGGATTACTCGTGGTCATGCCTAACGAAGCAGAGTATCCGTGATTGCTCCAACCATGTCATTTTCAAGCGAAGACATATGGCACCTTGTCCGTGGAATGTTGAGTGCAGAAGCCTGTTCGGCTCGGCTGACGCCACGGATATAGAGTCTTGATTCGAAGAAATGTGCCAAACCACAAGACTTCATTATGCGTGAAGTTCGGCTTGAGGTAATGCGCGCAACCTGGTCTCAAATGCGACTCAGGTATGCGCTTATCGTCCCATTTAGGAGACGTAGTCACTTGCTACAAATATCGAATGATTCGACAATTCCGATGAGGCTACGCCTAGGACTCGGAGTTGGGAGCAGAGCTGTCCGCACGGAACTCAGATGTGTTATTTGGACCAGGCCGCCGAGCAGAGGCAGGCAAAGCGAAGAAGACGCATTCCACCCGTGAGCCTGCAAGGGGGGGCTGGTATGTCTTGCTTGCTCATATCTGTCAGAACTGCCGCCCGTGCACAATTTGCTCCTCCAAGACGCGGCACCGCATCTGTGCTAAAGCCGAGCCATGTCCACACCAGTGAGAATATGGCTTTTGGATGCCAGCAAGGGATTTACTCCTTCATACCGGATGCGTATGCATGTTGGCCGCACACATGTCATGTGGCTTGGCCATGGTAACTGCAGAGAGTTGCTCGTGGTAGGCACTCGATCCTCTCGTCTCCCGCGTGTCAAGTTACGCTGCACCGCACTCCTGTATGCGAGTGCGCCGTGCATATGTATCGCAGGGCGTCTTGTTTCCTGACATGGTGCCCGGCCAGCCGCCCGCTCTCTCTCTCTCGTGTCTACGGCGCCTTGACGGTCATCGATGCGACGTGACCGAGGCAGGGGAAAAACAATGTAAAGACGTGCCAGGCCGACGTCGCCTCGCATGCCCTCGTTGCCTCCCCTCCCCTCCCTTTCTTCCATGACGCTCAACTCGTTTATTTTGTCAAATGTTGGTCCCCTTGGTCCCCCCTTGCGTGGCTCGGACGCAGCCGCCCGGGGAGGGCCCAAATGAACGCTCTTTCGTGAGACGGGCGGCAACACTTCAGCCCGCGATGGGCCCCCTTCCTCCCCTTCTCCTCGGCCCCAGGGAATAAGGTGGCATAAAAAGGCTGTCAGGAGAAAAGGCAGGGGAAACTTGTAGAGGAAGGAGAGGAAAAAAGGAAACAAGAGCGCCACTCGACACCTTGGGTGCTTTCTGTCTTTCTGTTGACTCTTGACCTTGTTTGGCCGTTTGGCATCGTGCCTGTTCCTCTTTCTTCGCCCCCATCGTCGCTCGCCCCATTTGAAGGCGGGTGAGTGTGCCATCCATTTCCGTAGTCGTGATTCCGAGAGTTTCCCTTTCCTTTGCCCGATTTCATCGTCGACTTTGAGGGCTGTGTTTTTTTGTTCGTGATTCTTGTATATCCGCCATGTGTGGAGAGAGTAGGGGCTGTTTTTGTACAGTCTCCCCTGCCTTCTTTGTTGAGCAGTTGGGTCGAAGTGATGCGTGATTTCGGGTGCCGTTCAATGGGATACTTGCCAAAGGACCGCCCTTGAGCGTAGCGAGAACAGCGTTGTCCCGTTTTCTACCATCGACCTGTTTCTGGATTGCCATTCACGCCGCTGTGACTGCGGCCCTTGGTAAATACCTGCACCAGCACACGTACGATGAGATGTGAATTGCGAGCACGTAGCTCAGGTTTGGGCTCTGTCCACAGGGCACGGCCTTGCTGCGCATTTCTAGATCTCAGGGCTGGTTTGGTTCAGACGTCGTCCAGGGCTCGACGGATCTGTCCACGGCGCTGTCCTTTGAGACGCATCCTTCTGTGACGAGGGCGTAGAAAGAAGCTCGAACCGTGGGTTACCTCGGAAGTGTATCGTATCATGCTTATTGCCGGTCGACAACTGTCTGCCGTGAGGAGTCTTCGCCTTGATCAAGACTCTTGCGTCGACTCATACAATCTCTGTCAAGGGCACGACGCGACAGCTCAGGCTTCGTCCAGCACCTGGTCCATGCGCAGTCACATCTCTTGTGTTGAACGGCCTTGAACATGTCCTTGAATCCAAGTTCGAACCCCGTCTTTCACTTGTTTGCTCACAGCAGTATCCGCTGGCAGTTCGCCCTCTGTTCGCGGACTGCAAAGCAAGGCGAGCGCACCCGCGACCCCAGTTCACGGACTGTTGCCAGAATCGCAGGCAGTTTCTATTCTTCGACTCTGCGAGGTCTTGGTCCGTCGTTTGCACGGCTGCGGACGCTCATGGCGCGGCATCATGTTCTCGACGAGTGGGCAAATGCCGTATATATATAAGCAGTTGCTAGAGCTGTCGAGGACTTCTCTTCCGCCTTTCTACGTGAACATTTTCTCAGCAAAGAATCAACCTCAAGAAGCAAACCTCAAACTTCAAACTTCAACTTTCCGTCAGAGCCCAAGAAACTCTTCCTTCTCAGCGCTGAATCCGCGGCTTCGTCGACGCCCAGCAACCATCACGACCATGGTTTCTTCCAAGGAGAGCCTCAAAATGTCCGGCGCCCTCAAGAACCCCTTCACAGCACGCAAAGAGAATCGCAAGGACTCTGGCACTCCCAAGGAGCCCGGCGCGGCAACTCTACAGTGGCTGCGCGGGGACATTGCACTCGTGTATCGGGACGCGATACGCGAGGACGACGTCGTCGAGGCCGAGCGCCAGAAGCGCCTCAAGGAATGGGACGACATGCGTGCCAAGATGGAAGAGAGGCGCTGCAAGCGCTTCGACGCCTTGATCAAAGACTTTGAGTCGGTCCACGGGAGCGAGCACGCCAAGGAGATTGAGCAGCTCAAGGCCGAAGAGCAGCGGCGCCGCAGGGAGGTCTTCCTCGAGGGTTTCCGGCGCGACAAGTACGAGACCGCCTTCAAGCGCCGCTACCAAGACAGGCGGGCCGAGGAAATCGACCGAAAGAAGAGCCTCCAAGAAGACGCCGCCGTCGAGGCCGTCGACGAGAGCGACGACGACATGGCCCTGGAAGAGTTCCAAGAGATGAGACGCCGCCGCGAGGCCCGCGAGAAGGTTCGCCGCGACCGTTTCGAGGCACGCTGCGCGGTGAACGCGAACAAGGTCCGCAGGGTCTAGTGACAGCCACGGAAGGACAGCAGACGAAAGCGACGACTTGGAGGATTCCTTCAACCACTTTTCCGTCAGTTGTTCTCTATTTGAGGACCAGCGACGCTGGACGTTGCTTCCAGAACCTAACGTGTGGCTCTGGAACTTGCGGTTGCGAACATTCGGGGGGTTCTTCATTATATAAAGGCAACGTGCCGGCGCGGGCCTTTATTTGAAACAATGCATCCTGTATTTTGAAGCCTGCTGGGAGTGTGCGTCATCAATGCATCATGAAGAACTCGTTGATAATCTTTGTCAAGACCTTCTTTGTGACTCTCTCTTCAAACCTTGACATGAAAGCCCCCTTTCTCCTATCCCTTTGTGCAGTAACGCTGGGTAGAGGAACTGTGCTTTGAAGCCGGTCGCTGTACAGAACCTGTTCAAACACATCTCACGATGAGTCGCTGTCATCATACTGCACGCCATTCGGCGTCCCATCGTCATGTCCCTCTTCTGAAATATTGGCAAATGACCTTCTGAAAGAGGCGGCCCCGGTGCGCATCACAACGCCTGTGACAAGACAGTCGCCAAAGTATCGTTCTTTGCGTGTCGTCCTGCGCTCGCCGCCTTCAAGGGCCGAATAGGCCGAGCGCGTTGTCCGCATACGTTTACGGGTGCCGCCCTCACTGAGAAGGTTACTGAGCTTGAGGCGTTCCTGGTAAAGTTGGAATTCGAATGCAATGATGCCGCGAACCCACGGAGCCACATCGAGTATAATGGGCTTCATGGGACGATCAAAGACGGACGGGTCTAGGTGTGGTGAGGGCTGGGCCTTGGGCGCAACGGCAATAGGATCAAACGCCAAAGCAACATCGTACCGGGTCAGTTGACGGCGACTGAACTGGAAAGAAGAGTCCAGTGCTTTGATGGCTCTGCGCTCGTCAACAGCCGCTAATGCCGAATCATTGCGGTTTATGCTGTCCCATGTTGCGGACCGCGAAAGAACGTCCCGGGCGAAAGACCTGAGAGTGATGGCTGTTGTCGCAATACCTGACGTCGTCAATGCCGGACTGTCGGCCTCAAGCAGTGCTCGACCGACGATGAAATCGTCTCTCCCGCGGCTGGTCATCTCTGGTAACGTCGGGTCAACAAGCTCCTCCATTTTTGTACCAAAGGTGCCTCTCGAGCACACGTCCGCTGCGCTCATGGCATCGCAGAAAGCCTCATATGCCGTCAAGTTCGCAAAGGCCTCGCGCCGATCCGAGGGGGACGCCGTGACGCCAGTCACCTCGTCTGCCACATCATTTGAGTCGTACCAATCTCCCATATCCATCCGCCATGAGTCCCAGGCCTGGTGCAAGACCTCTTGCTCCATCTCCAGTGGGTCGGGAGTGGTGACAATCAGATCGCGACTAATCCAGCCCATGCCATGAAGGTATGTGCCGTCACTAATGACTCGAACCACGTCACCAGTCTCGTCAATATCAGATCCCTTGGGCCATCGGGGGTAGAACCAGTCAAAGCCGCCTTTCCGGTCTCCTATCCCAATCTGACACCAGTAGTTGAGCTCAGTGATGGTTGCTCTCAAGTCATTCCCTCGAGAGCGAAATAGCGAGTCGACCGCGGCCCTGCGGAGTGCATGACCTTCACTGGCGGCGATGAGCAGACAAAGATCCACGGCAAGGCTTTCAGGGGGTGGTGTGAACCGGAATATCCCATGCAGGCTCAGACTCTGCAGCGGGATGAGATTTTCGTCGTTACAAGTGACGACAAACGGCCTCTTGGACTGAGCCATCATTGCAGTGATTGTCGTCCAGAACTGCTTGTCTTCTTCGTACAGTACGTCGGCTTCCTCCAACAGAATCAGTGATTGTTTCTGGGATCTTGGTACCGACTCCTTGGTTGACTTGTCGGGCTTTTCCTTTGCTTTGCTATTGGACTGCTGGTTTCCGTCCTTATTCACCTTGGACTTGAAAAAAGATGTCATCATGCCCTGCTTCGCCGATTTGGTAGACTGGTCGTTGTCGCCATTGGGGTGCTGAGCTTGATGTTGTTGAACCAAATGATTCCGCGTCATGTCGCCAACCTTCTCCGAGACGTCCTTGCCACTTCGGCGACTGCTGGGGTTCAGTTCGAAAACCTCGAAACCAAGTTCTTTGGCCGCCGCATACACCGCAGCCGACTTTCCGCATCCATGGGGACCGCTAATGACAATGGTGTTTCTCAATTTGCCCGGACCTTTCGTGCCCGCAGACACCAAACCACTTCGCACCAGTGATCGTTTGCTAGGTCCTGCGGCATCGTCACCTTCGATGTCCGAAAGCTCGTCAAGCTCGCTCCCTTCGTCACTGTCGACGACGAACCCCTCGAGTTTTGTTTTCCTCTTCTTCTTCTTGTTCGCATCCGATTTTGCCTTTCCCTTTTCATTCGTCAAGTCCACTCCACCCTCGACAGCCTGCACCTTGAGGGCCTCGAGCCATTGTTTCAGCAGAAAACATTCCTTTCCAGTTTGTAAGACCTGCGCGGCGGTTCTTGGAGCATACTTTTGCGTCCAAGATAGATTCTCGCAGGTGGACTTGTCGAAAGCGGATAGATCCGTTGCAAGGGATTGATACAGACTGGAAATCGCTGGATGTGCTCGGCAAGAAGGTGTTGAAGATAGCTCGTCTTGGCTAGAGTCATCAATGCTCGCCAACGCGGCCGAAGTAAGCGGTGTTAGTTGTGACTTTATGCGACGTCGCAGCTTGCGTCCACTTTCGAAACGTCTCTTGGGGATGCGCAACTCAGCAGGCGCCGGAGTGAACGAGTCTGGATCTGCAGGGATACTCTTGCGAATGGACTCAGGATCCACGTTGTTGATTAAATGGGTCAACAGGGATTCATGAGGTGCGATAGCTGTGACTTGCTCTTTGAACTTTTTATCAATTTCCTCCGGTAAGATGGACAGCTCATCAGTGCCACATGAGGGTATCTCGCCTCGAATATGGCTCATCCCGGCTGCCGGCCACAGTGGCAGCATGGCGCCTGGAACCTTGGTGCCAATTGATTTTGCGCCGAAGGGTATTGCTTTTACCGCGCCGGAGACAAACGGGTTTCTAGACTTCTGGGGTGAAACTGGAGTTGACATGAAGACGGAGCTCTTTGGCATATGGCTCTTTGTCGCCAAGTTTGGTTCGCTTGGTTCAGCATCGGGCGGTCTTGTCTTGCTGGCGAAAAATGGGTGAACGACTGTGGCTTCGCTCGATTTTGTGGCGGCAGAGCCCTGAGAGGCCGCACTTCGATTTCCGCGTTTCCGAGTCGGAGTCACTGGGATCTGAAGCTCACCACCGAGGATCTGTGTGATCTTAGCACCGATCGCTTGCCTGGTGGCTGCATCCTGTCCGTATCGAATGCACACCATACGAGTTGGACTCTGTTTGTTCTTCGCGCTCGGTGGTGATCCAAGGGTGCCAGTCCTTGGGTTGAATTTCAGGACCTTTGCGGCTTTTTGTGGCTGGAGCACTGGAGTACGAGGTTGGTCGGGGGTTGCGGTATCGCCCGGTTTACTTGGACGTGCGGGTTCGTCGGCTCGCCTTTCTAGAGGCACTTCTTCGGGTTTCGACGCGTGATCGGAGGTAGTAGATGATTTTGAGTCTAGTGGTGACGGGTTGGCTTTAATCAGATGGCTCATGATGCCATTGCTGGCCAGAGGACTACCGAGTGCTCCATTTCGTCCCTTTTGCCGCGCCTTTTTCAAGCCGGAACCTTCCTGAGCTGAAGGTGATTCGGTTTTGCGCCGTTTTCTTCTGCTTGTGTCGTCGCCTGAGTTGGGTATTGCATCGTCGTCGGTTGGATGGGCGCCGGGGTTGGACGGTGAGCTCGCGGCAGGCGGAATGGACAATTCGCGAGCGGCATCCCTAGAAAAGAAAGGATGAAGTTTTTCTGGAGCTGGCCCGCCAACACCGCTCTGAGCCATGGTGGCCAGCAGAACGGGTTCCATCGACCAGGCAGGAGATCTGAATTCCGACAGGCACCTGTCGAGATCTGATGGGTTAATGGAAGTGCGCGACTGTTACCTCTAAGAACATGACCGAGAGAGCCTGCTCCTTGGCGAAGAGCCCGGGGAAAACAAAAATATCGATGGGCAACCTCAAGAGGGAACCTTGAGCGAACAATGGCGGCCTAGAGGCGTGATGTGGGAAGCCTCTTAATGGCCTGTTACGCCTAAAGCAACCGCGTTCCGGTAGCAGGGAGCCAAGCACGTCGCACGCGTTAATGAGACGCGCGCGCCGAACACCCCAGGGTGTATGGATTACGTCAGGGATCTTGAGAACACTTACGCCCCATAAATAGAAAAAGGTCGATACGTACCGCCGGTAGATCCTACAGCCCCACCATTGCGGACTTTGTGACGGCCCGACAACTTTTTTTTTCTGAATCTATTTGCATGGCAGGACAATCGCGACGATAACAGGCCTTTGGTGTGCGATTTGCGAATCCCGCGGCCTCGGAGACAAACGATTCCTCTCTCGATCCAGAACCACTTGAAAGCCTCTGTGGCTTGACAGAGTCTACAGGGCTTCAATGGCGTCCGAATACAAGATACACAGGCCGTATGTGCTGGCCGCACTGCCTCGACCTCTGGATCACACCGACGGCAGAATCCTCGCTCGTGAGGTTTACGGCCGGGAAGGCAAGAAACGAACCGAGCTGGCAGTAGGAATCGACGGAGAGACGGCAAGCATATACGATGTGAGAAAGGGTTATAATGTGAAGGAAGTCTGGTTCTGACTCGATTTTCAGGTACCGGCATCACGGCTCATCACCTCGTATCCGATTCCCCCTCAGGAATCGTTCACCTGCGCGCCATATTCCGTCAGAATCCGACAGCCAGGTAGCAACGAAATACTGCGGTCCACATTCATAGCCACCAAGGATGGCGCATCGTGCAAGATCACCCTCTTCAAAGACGTGGTGCACGCCGACGGCAAAACCACGTCAACTACCACGTCTCAAACCCTGCGAACCTCACCTGTCAAATATATTGCGAGCTCTCGCACGGCTGCTCAGTCTCCTTCGCAATCAGCGGATGTGACGGCCGTATGTGAGAATGGAGAGATTGCGTGCCTTTCCGGCGACAGCCTCTCAGTCCTGTGGACAGCTTCGTCCAAGTCTGCTGTACAAGACGTCATTACTGGCACCATTGAAAAATTTGAGGTCGAGTACCTCTCGTCTGCGACTTTGACCGACTTCAGGGACGGCATGTTCAAGGATCGATCAGAAATCTTCAGTGCTCTGCCGAAAGGACTCGACTTCGACCCCCTCCTGCTAATCATGATTGCCAAAAGTGTTAGCGGCGTCCAGACGAGTCGCCATCTGCTCGTGCTTGCTGCACTGCCAGGAGACTCGAACAAGTCCGCCAGGTCACAAAACCTGATCCCTCTCGATGTCACACCAATTGTCTCTTCCAGCGCAAAGGGTGGTTCCATGTCCTATCAGGTCGACGTTCAGTCCGGTCTCCTGCTTGAGTTCTCTGCCGGATCAGCCAGCACCTACGATATCAGCGGCGTTATACCAAAACATAGGTCCACTATCCAGGTGGAAGACGCCAAGTCTTTTCTTCGGCTGTCGAGACCGTTCCTGTTGACGGCGTCGTTGGGTTCAGTGAGCCTTTTCAACTATCAACACCGTTCCATCCACGCCAAAGCACCGCTCGATCTATCCGAGCTTCCTTCAGAGAACCAGTTGCCTGTCTCTTGCCAACTCGTTACATTTATGCGCAGTCAGGAGCTTGTTGTTGCTCTCATCGACAACGTGCTTGTCTCGATACACGTGGAGCCTCCCAAAGCGCATGGCAAGCGACGCAGAACAGGGCTCTTGATTGATTCGATAGGTCGCGGTGCTCCTTTGGAGCTTGGCCCCAAAAAACAGAAATGTGAACAGCGCCCCATGGAGTTTGCAACTCATGTGCCGGGTACCATCACCGAGGCCTATCTTAAGCAGTACAACGAAGACCTCCAGACTGCCGATGAGCTACTCAGCCAAAATCGACTAGCAGATTGGGAAGATTTGCTGCGACAAAAACTTCATATGAAGGTTCGCGAGGAAGCCGCGGCGAACATGGATGGCGCACTCGTCAAGGCAGCCGCCGCCGATGCTCAAGAATCACCGGAATGGGATTGGCTGACGGAAACGCCTTATCCTTCCGTCGACCGTCGCTGGATAATGTACGCCATCAGCCAGGTCTTTTCGGTGGAAACTGCTAGTTCAGACGAGCTGCCGCCGAAGCTGCGTTTAGTTCTACCTGACAGTAACGTCACGACTTATCTCGTCGTTGCTGGCCACCTGACTCTTTCCAACTTGACGTCTGCATTCCGGGTCGACCTGGATACAGAAGCCGTGAAGAGCAAATCTCTTGCCAGCAGTCTACTCGACTGCATTACCGATGCCGACCCTTCCATGACACTGCTACTGAATTACCTGCAAGCGACGAAGCTTGGCGAGGTGGAGCTGCTCCTCGCTATTCGGACGCTTATGCGAAGTATGGACTTGATTTCAGATACCCAAAAGTTGAACGGCACAAAACTTCTGACGAATGAAGCGCACGACGGGAATGACAAGTACGAGATGGATCTTGACGACTTGGAGCGAGAGATTGCTGTCACCGAACACTATCTCGGAGACGACTCCAGCAGTCGATCGCGGGGACTGACTCTGGCATTCACGAAGCTTTGGCGGGTACCTGTCGCGTCGACAGTCAAGGCTCTTCGAAGCACGATCCAGACCGAGGAGGTTCTGGCATTCATACAACTACTGCGGATAGAATTGGTCCGCGGCGCTTGGACGTCACTTTACATCGACCCAAGTCGATTCGAGGGGGAAAATAACGAACCCCCGCCAGATGGAGTCATCACGCTCATAGCCGATTTGCTCGGACGATGCCTGGACGCAATCGGGGCGGGCGGTTGGCTGTTTAACGACGCAATGGCTTGGGCAGACAAGGGAGAAGCGGGAAATTTCTTGACTGCCCTCAAGCTTGAGGTGACGGCAGCCCTCGAGGGAATCGAGGATGCCGTCTACCTCAATGGCGTCATTGGGGAGGCGGTCCGGTTTGGTCTGGTTGCGAGCAAGAGATCGGTTTCGCGCCAGACATGGAACAGCGACAAGCCCATTTCGATGCAGGTCGAGGGTCGGGAGTCTCGCTTACTGCCTCTGGGCCTGAAGACGAAGCTTCTGCCCACAAAGGAGAAGATTGTCTCCGGTGGTGAGATTGTGCAGCGCAGCATGCGCGAGACTGGACACCTGATCAGCCAGCACGTGGAAGTCTATTCACTGGAGAAGATTGCCGTCTAAGCTCTAGGTTAGGCCTTGACTCTTGGGAAGCAACGGCCTGGACCGCTCCATGGGGCGGGCGGCAGAGATGCGTGGCAGCAAGGGATCGTTGTTTGAGGCTGCAGAGCTTAGTTGGCAGCAGACGGGAACCCCTGGATGCACCGAGGAGGTGGTTCCGAATCGACGAATCACGACGGTTTGCTGGGTTGGGTTTCCATTCCGCCTCTTAAGAGGGGACGTTGCGCAGCGCATAGTCTTGGGATAGTCATTGAATTAAAGCGCACGCTCGTGATAAATGCCGAGGAGTCTTAGGAAGCATGTGATTGGATGGATGCAAATATCCGGTTGCCAACGGTCATGGCATTCGGCAATGGCTCTGCGTGTATGCAGAGATGGGGCGGTAATGATGCTGCTTGGCAAAGACCAAGACCTGATGGATTGTTGGCAGCAAGGCTAGAGACGTGGTGGCAAGGCTAGAGAGCCGTACAAGGCAGCCTCGTGATGCGCTCCGCAAGTGCAAGCAACAATAAGCAGACCAATGGCAGGCTTCGCGCTGAATTCTGTTGCCTGGCCCATTCCGGAGTCCCATTCGGCTCGGCATGAGATGGAAAGGCTTGGCGGCTGGTTAGGTAGCAGAGCAGAGCCAATTCGATCTCTGGCCACGGCGAGGCAAACGCGGCTGGACGGCGGGACCGACGAAGCCGCGGCCGAGCAGGGCAATGATCAAAGGGTGTCTGAGCCTGGAATGATTCCTTGCCGGGCGGCTGGGGGCAGCCCGACGGGCAAAAAGAAAGCAGCCTTGGGAGGCGAGACTTGGCTCTGGCTGGGCCTGGGCTCGAGACTGCAGCACGCTTGTAGGTTTGCATAAAGAATACTGCAGCCTTGGGGGAGCTAAGGCATGCAGCGACGGTGGCGCATGTGCAAGGTTGCGCTTCTTTGCCATGATGACGAGAAGGAGTCTGAATGCCGAGTCCGAGTTCACAGCCTCGAGGGGAAGGAGCAGGAGAGGATGAGGGCTGCTTTCTCTCACATGACCACATCTCATTTGGCCGACAATAACCGCGTGCGAGGCGAGACTGGTCGCGTCCTGATCTAATTACCTTGGGCATCTTCACGTGCCGGCAATGGGTGACGTGATTTTGACGAGAGCCGCTGCGGGACGCACAAAGAGCTCGCAGCAAGAGGTACGAGACACCGGACGAAAGACGAGCGACACGTGTGGGCCCCTGGAGGGTGGGCCCCTGGAGGAAGCACAAACCTCCGGGGCGGGACCGCGGGGCAGGCAGAGCGAGCGACGTCACCGGGCAGCGGCAAGGCCGTCGGTTTCAGCGCGTTTCTCGAGACTTGGCGCTCGTGTCTCTTCGTGTTTGGCCACTCGCAAAGCTGCAACGGGCCACATGCCGCGATTCCATGGCCAGAAGTGACGCTTCTCGACACACTGTCAAACATGTACACGAGCCTCACCAGAGAGCAAAGGATAGACACAGCAGGCCGAGGAGCTGGAGCTGGCGTTGCAGGCTTGCAGCAGAATCTGTCACAAGATGGAGGGCAGCAGCGTCGGCACCACCAACGCCTTGTCCCTACAGCCAATCATCTGGCCCAGAGTACATCTAGAGGTACCTCGGAGATGGCCTTTTCGATTACCGATCTCGGCACCAGGTACATTTGCCATGGCGAGACGGCCGGTGCTAGTCAAGTCCCGGTACATACACGCCTTGTGGTTTTTTCCTCCAACTCGCTCGACCGCCCCAATTCCCTCCCCTCTCGCCATCCTCCTTCTCCTCCCCGTCTGCTTGTTCGACTAGCATCACCCACTCTCACAACGCGCAGCAGGGTCCACGCCTTATGCAGCTTCCAAAGAGTAGCCGGCATAGCCCTCGACCCCCAAGAGGCCAGGATCATCGGTGACTGTGTTTGTCCAACGCATATCCATCTTCAACGGCATTCGTCGATTCGTCCTACCCGCTCTCCCAGTCCGCACACCTCAACACCCGCCTCGTCTTACTTGGTCCTTCGGCCATCGTATCCCCGTGACCTCGCCATCAACTTGCTATAGAAAGGCGACGCAAACTCCAGTCTTGGCGCCCAACATTTCCTCCAGGACCCAAGGCCATCGACTCGACTCGACGCTTCGCGCAATACCATCATCAAGCAGCACCGCACCTGGTCAACCTCTCTCACTCTACTCGCCAGCCATGAATGGCAGCGGCTCTCTCCAGCACATCGACGCCGTCGATGCTTTTGCCAGAACCCTCTTCCTGCGTACCCAGCAACATCCATCCCACTCTTTGTCTAGCATCTCCCTTGCCGTTCGCCAGCTTCACCTTGCCCTCCGCCATCTCCGCATAGAGGCAGCGGACCCAGACTCCCTCCTCAACAAGGGTCCCGACTCGGCCGTCTATGCCCGCCAGGTCCCACCCATCGTTCAGGACTGCGACTTTGCCCTGAAGCAGCTTGAGACCGTGCTGGACCTCTATGATGCCCCTGAAAGCCACTATGGGAACACCTTTGCCGACAAGGCCGAAGCTGTGCGGTCACGGCTCGAGCATGAGAAGATGACTCTTGACATGTTGTTGGATACCGTGCAGTTACATAGCCCCCTGAACAAGTCTTCCGGCAGTCTTCACTCCGGGAATGAGGCCAGTCTGGAACGTATAAAGGACAAGGTCGACCACGTTGCTTCCAAGCTACTTCCCCATCAAGACAAGTGCGGCACTGTCGGAGACGAGGACCGTTTATGGAGAGAATTCAGCTCGGCTCTTGAGAAGGAAGGCTTTTCGCCTAGAGTTCTCCACGAACACAAGGTAACAATTCTCGCCCGCAAGCATCGCCACCAAGCACGATAACTGATGGCTCGTTACGCAGGAGGTATTGCGGGCGTACATTCGAGAGCTCGAGTCTGCCTCGACCACGAATGGCGGGTCATGTCCCAGTGTTCGTGGCCTCCTTGAGAGTCAGGCCCAAGGCGCCCGTCCGCCACCTGTTCCCCCCAAGGAACTCCTGAGCCCGTCCCACGTCGACGATAAGTCTCTGTCCAGCATAAAAAACCAGAGACTTCATTCTGGCAGCGCCAATGGAGTCTCTTCTCAGTCACTCAGTCGGTCGTACACCTCTGACGATGCCCCACTTCATGGGGACTCCATGGCTCTCATCTCTACAAAGGATCTCATTGCCATGGACTCTCTGCAGTCAAGCATGGCTGGTATGCACCTGAACCCAGTGGCCCAGAATCATGATTCATCGCCAAGAAGTTCTCAAAAACACCTTATGACGCTACCTCCTCATCTCTACGCGCCTTCACACCTGACGCAGTCCCTCTCTCTGGGGTCCTCCCCGGTGGCGGGCCATCACCCTTCTCTACAATCATCAGTCGCGCCACATTTATCATCCTACAATTCTAGTCCGGCTCTGATGCCATCGCGTCTCGCACCAGACCGTTATGGCAAAGATATACCCATGGAGGCAACGTGGACCAAGATCAAGCGCAGTCTCGTCAGCTCTGAGGTCCTTGCCAGAGCTGGAGTTCGCTACGAGGCCCGGCCCGGATATGTCGCTGTTCTCGGTCGCCTCACTCGAGAGCAGATTGCCGATTTTGCGCGGCAAAGCGCCGAGTGTCGTGCCGCACGATCACGCGGACATGCACCCAGGAGGCATGAAGAGCGCCATTCGCGACCACGCGCCGACTCCAAGAGCAGTCGTGATGACGATGATGACAACGACAGTGCGCTCTGGAACGAGAGTGACACGACCGACTATGACGATGACAAGACGTCGGAGAAAGGCGCCAGAAATTATCCCTTCATCGTCAGCCCTCCCAGCAAGAATAAGACGTCACCTTCTAGTACCGTCATGCCCAAGCCAATCTTGAAGAACAAGAATGAGAATCACGTCAGGTTTGACCCCGAACCGCACGAAGTCGAGCCCAAGAGCCCGCGATCATTTAAGGACGACCGTGATCGGTACGGTGACTCCAGAAGACCGAGAGACGCGCGGGAAAGGGACGATTATCGCCGTAATCATAACGACTACCGACGCAACGGAGAGCGTTACGGCGAGCACCGGCACGGTGGGGAGCGCGATCGCTACGGCGGCGACCGCCATCACGGCTTCGATGGTGATCATCACCGCCAGCACCGTGACAGACGTGGGGACCGCCGAGATGAGCGCAGCACCAAGAAGAAGGCGTGGGGTGAGACCCTCGGCGCAGTGGGCATTGGCGGAGCCGCTGCGAGTTTGATAGGTGTTCTCGCGCAGGCTGCTGTCGGAATTTGAACGAGCTGCGTTTTGTTCATTGCGAGCAGGCTTCATGCTGGATTTGCACCTTTTTCAATTACCATTTCTCGGCCCGCCTCTGTATGATTTCCTAAACTCTGGGTTCAAGGGATTCAATCATTGGACACAACAGCACCTTTGGCGAGGACAGGAAAGCGCCCGGTGCAGTATGATTATGATGACGATAAATGAAAGACATGTACTGTATGTTTACTCGACTGAAGGGTCCGGGTTGTATTACCATAGCGTGCGATATTTGACATCTTTGGAAGCGATAGGCGATCTCACGAGAGCACGAGAGACCAGACAGCTAGGCGATTATCAAGCGAGATTTCTAAACATATCTAGTGTATCCTTGTAAGGTCTATAAACTAGTGCAGAGCTCTACACATGTTACACGTTCAACGGCAGCTACAGCAGGAGCTCTCGCTCGAGCATCCGGAACCACTCGATGCCGCTGTGCTTGAGCTTGTAGTCCCTGCTCGTCACGGCCCTCGGGTCCGTGCGCTCGTCGATGGGCAGCCTGGCGGGCGGCAGCGGGGGGCGCCCGAGGAAGGTAGTCCTGCTCTTTGGGCGGCGCTGGCGGTCGAGGATGCGCAGCTGCTCGGCGTCGGGCCAGTCCTTTTCCGGGACGGCGAGGAGGCCGTCGACGGGCTCGTCGCCGCCGGGGAAGCCGTCGTCGGGCGTCAGCATGTGGTACGCGAGCTTGATGGGCACGGTGGAGCGCCAGCCCTCGGCCCGGTCGTGGCGCCGGATGACGCCGGGCCGCTCAAACGCGACGCGGCCCTGGGCGGTGCGGTACTGGACCTCGCGCGGCAGGAACTCGCCAAACTCCTCGACGAGGGCGGGCAGCACGGCGCGCGCGACGTAGCCCCTGCGGTGGACGCGGTCGAGCGACGACGCCCGCAGCATCAGGTGCAGGCAGCGGGCGATGCAGAAGCGGGCGTGGTCCTTGCGGGCCTCGGCGCGGCGGCGGGCGTGCGACGCGTCGGCCGGGAAGGCGTGCGTGTCGTTGACCATGAGCTCGTCGAGCACGGCGGCGCGGTACTCGGCGTCGAGGCGGCGGAACTCGGGCACCATGTGCTGGCGGAGGGCGTCGGTGGCGCCGCGCAGGGCGTTCGTCTTTGCGAGCACGCGGGCGTAGACGTACCAGTCGTCGAAAGAGGGCTCGACGCCGTACGCGTCCGACGTCATGGTCCTCCACACCCACAGCACCACCTCGGCCGTCACGAGCGGCTGCGGCATGACGGTCTGCAGCTTGTGCGCAAAGGCCGCCGGGCCCGTCGAGTAATGGTAGGCCCAGTGCAGGATCTTGGACCACGTCGAGGCCGGGATGAGCACGTTGTACTTGGTGGCCATGAGCTGGATGATCTTGACGCTTGCCTCGATCTTGCCCATGGACCCGAAGGCGTCGGCGATGGCGTCGAGCAGCCGGCCCGTGGGCCGCACCATGGACCGCGCCGACAGGTCCCTGCCGCCCGAGACCTCGACCGAGTACGAGGGGTGCCTCTCGACGCATTCGATGTCGTAAAAGTCGCGCAGGATCAGCGTCTTGATGGCGTACTGGGAGCCCGACCGCGCAAAGGCAATCATGGACGTGCTCAGGAACTCCTCGTCCATGGGAATCCCGAACGCCCTCGCGCGCCTCCAGTGCGCCATGTAGCTCTTGTAGCCAACGCGTTTCCGCAGCTGCCTCCTCACGTCCCCGTCCGGCTGTCCGGGGACCCGGTTCCACGGCAAGGGCGACAAGATGTTTGCCGAGTACTCCATGCGGTCCAGCACCTTGACGACGTCGGTGGGCAAGGGCGTGTATATGCGGTGCAGGTCGCGCGGCCGGAAGGCGATGCGCGAGAGGTCGTACTGATAGTAGGTCGGCTCCGTCAGGAACCTGGCCTTGATGAACTCCTTCCACGTCCGCGGCGTCCTCCACCCGGCGCGCCCGCGGTAGGCCGACTCGCGGAAGAAGTGCTTGGCGGCGAGGAGGCTGCCGGCGGAGCCCGCGCAGCGAATCATGGTCTCGTAGTCGGAGATGCAAAAGGGAACATCGTGACGGGCGCGCTTCAGTATGTACATGCCCATGAGAACCCGCACGTGCTGGTTGCGGATGCCAAACTCGTCGACCAACGCATGCAGCGGAGACAGCTGCATGTGCATCTTGGTGATGGCGACGCCGCGCGCTTCGTCAACGCCTGGGTTGAGGATGGGATCCAGGCTGCGCACAATCTCCGAGACGGTCGTCGCGCGGAGCGCCCTGGCCTCTTCGATGGCGCTTCTGTGCCCGAGCTGGGACTCATCCTCCATGAGGGCGGTCCAGGCGATGAATGCGTCGGCGAGCTGCGTCAGGTTCTGCCTCTGAAGGGCGCCCAGCACGCTCGCCAGGGAGCCACGCTTCGGCGGCGCATCGTTGACGGGAAAGGCCCTCTGCTGGCACGGGTTGAGAATCTGGGACTGGTAGGTGGCGTCCGAGAGGGCGCCGTCAGCGACCAAGGGGGGATGGTGTTGCGGCAGAGGCACCTTGCGACGCCGAAGTCGCGGAGGATATCGAGCCAGGCGACTGCGGGCCGATATGGCACTTTTCGACAGCATGGCTCACGGCGAGAGGCATGAGGCGCGCTTCTGGGGCCGCCAGGACGGCGTCGGTGAGAGCAGCAGCCGCGGAGGAGAGCTCGGGGAAGGGAGGGGGAGTCGGGTCCGGTCAGGGACGACGGTGGACAGGGGTGAAAGGGAGCAAAGGCGCGTGCCAAGCCGAATTGACGGACCAACTCCTTGATGGGCGATTGTGGGGCGTCGATTGACAAGTCGGGGCCCACAGCGGAGCGCCCCACAGCAGGTAAAAGTTGGGGTAGCACTGAGCAGCGACGGCCGGTTCAAGCGCACTATCCCCGTTTACTGCATAAAGCTGCTGCAATAGTTACTTGTACCCGTCACCACCGGGCGCGTCCACGCCGAAGATTTTCCACTTGGCGGGGCACCACCAGCAACCTCGATTCGGCACCGCGATAGCCTCCGACGTCACGGAATCAAGTCAGTCAACACAAACACAGCTCGCGCGCAATCGGCACCCTCTTGCCTCAACCCTCCACGCAGTACCGACTGACAACACAACCGCTGCGTGCAATGGCCGACGCCGGCGAGGATTCCGGGCATGTCGCCGAGCCCCTCGACCTTGTGCGACTGCTCCTCAATGAAGTCGTCTTTGTCAAGCTGAGGGGAGACCGTGAGCTCAAGGGCAAGCTTCATGTAAGCAAGCATCCTGCGCATTGATATAGTATGGTTCTGACGCACGGTCTAGGCATACGACAGCCACTGCAACCTGGTGCTAGGCGAGGTCGAGGAGACAATCTACGCGGTAGATGACGATGACGACGAAGAGGAGGTCAAGGTACGGTTCCGAGCGCGCCTACCACATTTCAAGCACCCTGTGCTCATACAATTATTAGACAATAAGCCGCAAATCCGAGATGCTCTTTGTCAGAGGTAAGTGCAGCAGCAACAGCATGTGCTTGAGCTCGTCCAAAGCTAACGCTGCCTGTGTTTAGGTGACAGCGTCGTCTTGATATCGCCGCAAGCCCCATTTTAAAGTTAATCAAAGACATGAAACACTGGCTTGCATCCACGCCATAACGACCGCAGCCGTCGCTCCCCCTTATGATGCAATCACTGGGTCGATACCATCATTCGAGCAAATTGCCGCGTCGTCGCATCGCAATGCGGCAATGAAGACCCGTTTGCGGCCACCTGGAGCTTTACACCCGCCCATAATTACCTGTCAAGTCTGCAGACAGTCTGTCTGAGCCGAGTTGTTCATAGCTTGGCCAGCCTCGACCATACTAGGATCCGACAGAGCGTGAGTCATGCGAAAAGAGCTGCCGAGAGCGGATATACAACCATCAGCTCCATTGGCAAAAGTGACTCTTCAATAAATTCAAGTTTACATCCCATGAGCTTCAGTGTGCACTATTTGCGTAGCAATCTCAAAGGCTTCGCTGCCGGCCTCATTTCTCAGCGCATCTCAATAGCTTCATCTTTGGCCAATCTTAGGAGCACTTACTCGGGGATATGCGCGTATCCGTGCATTGTTCGGTCGTACAGTAGGAATCATGCGCGGATGGCAAGCTCACGCACGGACTTTGCCTTTATCGATAAGCCATTGGGTTGTCACTCCCCCGCGGCCAGAGGGGCGATGAATCGATCTATGACTCCCTATGTCAATACCGCAAAGAGTCAGTCGGCAAGCCGTGGCGCAATCTTTTTCTTCATCTATTTAGCCTTGACACAATCGCGCGCAAGTTCTGTTCTGCTTCATAGCTCAATGATCACTCAAATATCTATTTGATCGACTTGCTCGTCTTGCCACGCCGCAGTCATGTCCAGCAAAACGGTCAAGAGCCATGCCCACGAGAAGCGCAAAGGAGAGTCGGTATGGTGGATCCTCTGATCGCAATTCACCGGGGAGACGTCCATCATTCTCACAGTCCACTAGGCTTTGAGCGACTTTGCGGAATACGTAGAGCAGCAGCAAAACCTTCGCTTTCCTACCTCGCGGCGGACCGAGCCCGGCCCTCTCGCCGGTTCGGGGGCAGCGGATCACCATGAAGAGCTCGATGAGCTCTTTGACAACCTAGACTTGGGCGACACGGCCCCCAGGATACCCCTCAAAGATCTGCTGCTAGGTTCAGGCGATGATGCACTCAAGAAGCTCCAGGAGGTGGTTGCCGAACGGACAGCAGAGGGGATGGGAGAGACCGTCTTTGAGCTGGGCTACGAAAATAACGGGGACTGCATGCAGCTCTCATTGGAGCAGTGGAGTAAAGCATACGACAGGTTAATACAAGCAGCCAAGGGTGCGCGCGCCGATTGCGAGCTTCTCTTGACGAAAAATGTCGGTGGCGACGTCGAGGCCGCCAGCACGACTGCCAACAAGACCAGCAAAGACACGGCTTGCAGCGGCAAGATACTCATCCGACGTGTGCCAGCCAACGCCGAGGACGTAATTGAGACCAGGATAGCGGTTGTTGGAAACGGTATGGCGAAGCTTTGAACTCGGCCGCTCAACCCAAGCTAATATATGGTCACGCCGCAGTCGATGCCGGGAAAAGCTCGATGCTGGGGGTGCTCGTCAAGGGCGACTTGGATGACGGGCGTGGGAAGGCCAGAGTTAACCTATTTCGACACAAGCACGAGATTGAGACGGGACGGACAAGTTCCGTCGGCATGGAAATCATGGGCTTTGACAGCGTCGGGAAAGTCATCACCTCTGACACACCAGGGCGTAAGTGTGCCATGGTCATTGCCAAGTAATTCTGGGTTTCGCTGACAGCACTCTAGGCAAGCTCTCGTGGGAAGACATTGGCAAGCGGAGCGCCAAAGTCATCACTTTCACAGACCTGGCAGGCCATGAAAAGTATCTGCGGACAACGGTTTTTGGATTGCTCTCGAGCAGCCCCAATTACTGCCTGCTCATGGTGGCAGCCAACAACGGCTTGGTCGGCATGAGCAAAGAGCACTTGGGCATTGCCTTGGCGCTCAATGTGCCCGTCATGGTCGTCGTCACCAAGATTGACATTTGCCCGCCCAACATTCTCGAGGAGACCATTACGCAAATCACCAAGATCATGCGCAGCCCTGGCGCGCGCAAAGTGCCGACCTTTATCAAGAACCGCGAGGAGTGCATCAACACGGCGACGCAGTTCGTCAGCCACAGGATATGCCCGGTCTTCCAAGTGTCCAACGTGACGGGCGAGAACCTGGACCTCGTGCGGACCTTTCTCAACATCTTGCCTCATCACGGTCGATATAACACGGATGCGCCCTTTGAGTTTCACGTCAACGACACCTTCTCGGTGCCCTTCACGGGCACTGTCGTGTCGGGCATCGTCAAGTCGGGCGTCGCGCACGAGGGGGATAATGTCCTCATTGGCCCCGACTCGCTCGGCCAGTTTACCCTGACCGCCATCCGATCCATCGAGCGCAAGAGGATACGGGTCCCCGCGGCATCGGCGGGTCAATCGGCCTCGTTTGCGCTCAAGAAGGTGAAGCGCAAGGACGTCAGGAAAGGCATGGTAGTGCTTCCAAAGCTCGAGGGGCAGCCCGCACCCCGCGTCCACCGAGAGTTTGTTGCTGAAGGTAAGTCTTGATCTCCGTGTGTTAGTCGACGACAGCGACTGATCATCCTGCCTATCCCATAGTCCTCATTCTCTCCCACGCAACCACAATCAAGACCAAGTACCAAGCCATGCTGCACGTCGGTCCCGTGTCGCAGACCTGCGCCATCATCGACATTGACCGCGAGCTCATCCGCACCGGCGACCGCGCCACCGTCGCCTTCCGCTTCGTCCAGCGCCCCGAGTATCTCGCCCCCGGCGACCGCCTACTCTTCCGCGAGGGCCGCACAAAGGGCCTCGGCATCGTCAAGTCCGTCGGCTACGACCCCCAGCACCCGCTCACGGGCCGCGCGCCAAACGGCGGCGGCGGCGGCGCCAAGCAGGAGGAGCAACAGCCCGCCCGCGCCGGCCAGCAGGTGCAGGTCGGTGCTTGATTGTCGTAACTGCACTTTCTTTGTCCAGCGTCACTCGAAATAGGGTCTTTTGCGGGCTTGAAACATGGTGGCTGACACACGGCTTTTGCTGCTTCACCCGTCGACGTCTGGCGTCTCGAGTATGAGCAACGTCTCGGGTAGATTGCGTTTGCGTGCATAGGTAGTTCCATCCACGGTGGCCGTGTTCCGGCAGTGGCCGGCAGCGAGTATGCGCCGGTGTGCGCTCATGAATGATTACGAAAACGATTGCTGCGTGCCCGGTTTGAGGACGCAATACCACTTGTCAGCGGAGTCACAGCGGCTCAAGGACATGTTCAATGGAGCTTTTTGCTCAGTATTTTCATCTCCGATAATCAGGTGCTCGCCCACATTCAGCGTAATCTTCTGCTCCATTCCAGGTATACAAGAATACTCTCTCTCCGTCTCTTGCAACGAGCCACCTGTACTCACTTGCGCCTTGCGCCCATCTATGCAACCGGGTTCGGTATAATGTGACAAAAAACACGCTCAATCCTTGCCCACCTTGGTATTGCGCCGATGGACTCGATGTCCAGACCTAATTGACCAACGCCACGTTGCTCGCGCTCAGCATTCGCCCACCACCCAGCCGAGATTGTCAAATTATACACAAAGGAGAAATAAACTTTTGTAAGAAAATCGGGTGCATTGTGTGCTTCGTAGATGCATCTCGTGTGTCATGGCGGATCATCGTGAATACGGGAAGGAGGTGGGATTTCCATCATATAGCGAGACCGGGAATCGTAGTGTCTCTTGACCTATTGTCGAGGCCTTCTAAGTTGACCGTCAATGCTGGTCGAGCAATTTCCATGCTCCGACTAGGCATGCGCCCGCCAGGAGTCCGGGGGTGCGAGACATTAACTCTTCCGGAACGATCCAGGATCCTAGACGGCAGCTCGTCCGAGTCCGAGCCAGAATCGTCGCCGTCGTGGTAACCATAGTCGGCCAGTCTCGAAAAGTAATCAGCGAGACCGTCGACACTTGGCGTGCCAATAATTGTGTCGTATTGCGGGGGCGGCGTGGCGGCCGAAGGCGCAATGACTACCGAGTCCGGGTTCTCAATGACAATAGCTGGTGGGGGCGCCACATCAGCGTGGAAAGCCGGGGGATCGAAGCTCGGGGCCCGCAACAGGTGTATAGGGCGTGGTTCCCCATGATAGGCTGAACCCTCTGCCGATGAGGTGTATAGGGGGCTGGACATTTCGATCGGGGTCGCGGTAGAGGGGCTGTGCAGGTGAGCCGCCTGCGGAGGCATGGGCATCATGTCATTACCCGCCTCAGCTACCAACAATGTCCCGGTGGAGGAACTCGGAGAAACGCCAGTCACTACGGGGGCGGCGTCGGGACAGCCACATGCTGCCTGATACGGCGCAGGCTGGCACACTGGACCGGAGTAAGCGGGCAGATTCGTGTTGGCTTGGGTCGCACGACAGTTGAGAACCGTGAAGGGCGAGTCAATGCTGATTTCAAAATGTCGTCGTTTGGTTCCCGTTGGGTCGTCGGGGTCCGCCCTGCTAATGCGCATCACGATCTGTGTAACAAGTCAGCTTTTGCCGAGGATTGATGTATCGGGAAACACGAATATGCGTACCTTGATCCAGTGATAGACGTTGACGTTCTTCCAGCTGCAGTCCGGGTGCAGTCTCAGATCCTTGTTCTTGGCCATCATCTCGCAAGTTGGTATTTGAACGTTGGCTTCAATCTCGGTCGAGCCCCATATGCTCTCAAGACCGAGTTCGAGATCGCCAAGGATGTTAGCCGATGGCTCAGGGAGAGGATCGACTGAAGTACGCGTGCGGGCAGCTTCGGCCGCTCGTCTTTGTTGGGCCACTTCGCGCGCACTGCGGCGCTCCGAGGCGCTCGGCTCGCCACCACGGATAGTCGTAATGTCAGACGATGCCCAGGTCGAATCCAGCGGTTTGCCGGCGGATTTTTCGAGAAGCAGGATTTTGCGGCCGGGTTCTTTCCTGGTGACACGCTTGTCGTTGGTCCAATACTCGATGGACTCTGTAACATAAACCTTGAGTTTGTGTACCTGAACTTTGGCCAATGGCGTAAGCTTAAAAGCAATCGGGATCTTGGAGCCGATGGGAAAGCTCTTTCCAGAAATGACGATGTCGTAGTGCAGCTGATCTTCCCACTGTCGGCTGATGGAGATGGGTTCCGTCGTCTCCAAGGACATTTGATCGGGGAGGCGCACAATGGACACTTCCTTCATGCCGTGTAAGTTCGGCTTGAAGGCGCCAGCGCGGTCGACGGTTGCATGCAGTTCCCAACGCACAGAGCCGTATTGCAACTTGGTCGTCTCAAGCTGGTGATGGTCGATGGGGAGCTCGAAGGAATAATCGTAAGTGCCCGGATAAAAAACCTTGAAACCCTTTGCCTGAGTCGGAGTGGCGATGCCGCTATCGCCCTTTCCGAAGCTCCTTGATTGGACGCTCTGGAGAGAAAGGCGCTTGAGCTCCTTGGCCGTAAGGGCGCCACGATGCGCTCCAGGGGTGGGCTTCAGGCTGGCCACGCGTGGTAGCGTGGCGAGGTTGGTAGAGCTCGAGTTGGCGGAGCCAGTGCGGAGTTGGTATACACATTGGTTGCCATACTCGGTTTCCCAGCCTTCGTTCATGGCATTGAAGAAAGTCAAGACTTGAGTGCGTAGACTTTCCTCTTCGACTACTTCCTGCTTCAGTGGAGGGATACCCTCGGGCCATTCGGTGCGAGCGCGGCCCAGGAGTTTGAGCTGAACTGCCTTGATCTTGACGTTCTTGCTCACACATAAATGCAGTTTGCCTCGGAGCAGAGCGGTGCCGCCTCCGCGTCCTTCACGGTGGCCGTCGTGGTCGTGGTCAAAGCCAGACAGGAAAACGTTTGGTTCCGCCAAGAGGATAGAACAAGAGACGCCGCTGCCGGAAGCAACCGGCTTGGGTACCTCGGCAACTAAAGAGCTGACGGCGGTTTTGGCTGATCGGACCGACATGATGCTATTCCGGTTTGCGTGACCACCGAGGCCTCCGATTTGGTAGGCTGCGGCCATGGCAGGCGCGGCCATTGGATCGAAGACGTTGGCGACGGCGGATGGTGATGCGGGGGAAGAATTCGAGGCGAAGTGATTGATGGTCAGGGACCTCGAGGTGGTGTGGGAGGGCCTGATGGGGCCGACGCTGGTGCCGGCAGAATTGGCCGAGTCGTCGCGTTGCCGCAGAGCTGATAGCGCCGTCAGCGCCTGGGGAAGTGGCAGGCTATAGCGTTTTTGCTGGTTGTGCCGGAGCGGCCGGAGTTGCATTCTAGACGGGGTCTCGATTCGTGGGCTCGGTGTGCGCGCAGGCGGGTATTGGCTATTGTTGGCTGGGTCGGTATTGGCAGCGTCGTCATAGGCTGTAGCACTGCGTGGGATCTGGATCCCTGTCGGCGTCGGACCCGCAGGACCAGTCAAGTCTTGTCGCAGACGAGGCTCTGCCGGCAGCGAGGACGAGGGCGTCGCCGAGGCCCGGGAGGAGAAGGAGGCCAAGAGTTTGCTCAACACGGGCGATTGCTGCAGTTGGCTCCTCCGGCTTCCGGTACGATCTTCGGGCCGTCCCGACTTGGGCGTCTTCTTGGACCGGGAGCGGAGCGAATCGGCCGCCTTCTTGGACCTGCTGGCAGGCTTTGGACGCAGTTCGCGGGGAACGTAGCCCGGAGGATACGTGACGATGTGAATGGCGTGCGGTCTCGTGCGCCGGGGGCCGATGAGAGGCGCAGGAAGACTCGGAGGCGACTGCTGAGCCGCCAAGGGGTCCCGGATGAGGGTGTCGGCGCGGTAAAAGACGTTGCCGCCGTTGGAGATGATCCAGTTACCGTTGCGGGAGCGGCCGTGCCGAGGCGAGGCTGTCATGATTGTGTTAATGTCGATCCTCGAGGCGGTTCAGGGAGCAGGGTGAAGAGGATTTGGAGGAAGTGTAGTCGGGAGGGCAAGAAAAGGAGGCCCGACGACGACGACAGCCCAGGCAAGGAGGAATGAGGAATGGGAGGAGCGTATCATGTGCCGCCGTATTCGTAGAGTGTCCAGAGGAGACGGCAGCAAGGGGAGACATGTAAAGGGACTGGGCCAAGGGATATGACCAAGGAGGCCGGCTCAATGATGGGATTTTTGCCAGCAAAAAGGGTCGTTCAGCTTCCAGAAGGACAGGCCCAAGTTTTGCGTGCGTTCATCTTAAAACTGGTTCAGGTTTGTCACGAGCCAGGCTGGGGTAACAAAAAGGAGGGCAGGGGTATGACACGTCCAAGCGCGCGATCGCATGAGATTTGGAACCGCCCGCGAGATGAAGACCGAGGGCACCAGTCAGGCACCGCCTCGCCACTGTGCGTGCCAACGGTACCTAGTACCAGCGTCGTTGACCTCGTCGTCCGTCGAGCAGACAGGATGACGAACAACCCAAGTGACTGAATCAGTCAGGCCTGTCGGGCGCCGCCGGGTGGGACGGGCAAAAGGAAGCAACCAAATCGACGCTCAGCAAGTATACGAGACTGCACGAGGCGTTGTCAAAGCAACGATTACTCGGGGCCCGAAACCATTGAGCATTGGAGAAGGGAGCCCAAAAAGACAATGCGACAGGGATGCAACTCCCAAGGACGGGACCAGAGTGGAAACTCGGCGGAGCGCAAAGACGGGGCAGGCAGGGACTGAATAATGAACGGGCGTCGATCGATGAGGGCGGGTTTTTGTCATGGAGGCTGCCGTCATGGGATGAATCGCGTTTCGACAAACGACGACACACCAAGGCCGCCGGCTCGGGTAGAATGAGGCAATGACAAATGAGGAGAGAGGGATCTGCGGATGACGGTTTATATTGCGTGAAGCCGGAAAGCAGGTAAAATAATTTGATTCATGAGTGCGGCTGGCACTCTCGACACGCTGCTCAGTGCTGACTGGACGGCACCAGAGGCAAAAGACGGGCGGGGGCGGGAGGGCGATAGGGCTGCAGTCTGCCATCACTGGCGACACTGCCCGAATTCACCCAGACAAGAGACGGCAAAGTAACTTACATGTGTGGAAGCAGTCGTGGCGGAGACGCCGGAGCAGGGGTCAAGACGATGATATTCCCACAAGGGTAGTGGGCGTCAGGCGAGGCAGCTGTTGTGCGACGGCGTGGTGTCGGAGACGCTGTAATCCTCCTCGGCCAGGCAGAGACGAGCCGGGCAAAGAGTTTTAATGCTCTACGAGGCGCGGCGCTGGCGGCTTGTCATGCACGACTTGGGCCGGGAACGGCAGCACCGGTGAGGAGAAAATTCTTGAGGGAGCGCCAACGGGGGGAGCCAGCGGGAAAAGGGAATAGTAGGCGCAGCGGGAAAAGGAAGAAGAAAGGAACAAGGTTCACCGTGGGCCGGGCCAGCCAGCCAACGGAGGACGGCTCGGGCAAGGGGAGGCTCCGTTTGGCACAAGACGTTGAAGCCAACGCCGAGGCACAAGCAAGACTTGCAAGGAGCCTGGCGACGACCGTGGCCTCTGGTCGGGCCCAAGCGTCTCTCTGCTCAACGTGATTCCGGGCCATCGCGTCCCTGTCTTGCTCCTTCCTGGAGCCTTGCGCGTCTGGGAACTCGGGAGTAGCAACTGGCATGGGAACGGCAGGAGGGATGCCCAAGCAGGGAAGGCAGGGGTGGACCTGGCGGAAAGAGGGGCTCAACGGGGGTGGGGAAATTCGTCGGGCATCTAGCGTGGGGGTTCGCCAGTGTCCGTCTCTCATTTTTTACCTTGCGGACCTGCAGCATCCCTCTGCACTCTGCTCCCGAGCTTCACAGAGCCGTCGAAAAGGGGACTGCCACACGTGGTCAGAAATGACCGATTGCGCTGTACCCCGTCTACATGTATGGACAAATCTTTCGATATCCGGGCTGCATGGCGCAAGGCCGGATTCCGGATATGGCGCTGCACCTAGGGTAGGTGAGACGAAATGCGCCCACCTTTGCGCCCAGGCACGGTACAGCAGCTCGTAGTCACTTGGTACAGGGACGGAAGCTGGCATGGACCGAATCGCCAAGCGCTGCAATGGATGACGTATGGCTTGTCGACGCATGGCTGTCGACGCATGACTTGGCCCTGTGCATCCCGTGCTGCCGGCCCACGGCTACACGGAACAGGACACAGCAGGCGGGCCTTGGTCGTGTCACGCAGTCGAGATTCACCATTGCACCGGGCACACAACGATTTCCTATGTAGCCATGCGCGCTGTCGCACTCCAGGTCGAGTCTCTTGGGTTGGTGAGTTGAGTTGAGAGTCGAGACAGCAGGAACACAGTACGTACCTGTAGGTACTTGCCAAGTGACTTGCTACGCCCCGCGTTTCACCTGTGCTCTGTCCGAGGCCCGTCTCTTTTCCATCTGCACCCTCCGTCAGGTCGAATTCATCACCATTTGCCTGTTCAACGGCGCTACCAGATCGATCCGTGGACCTCGCTCGTCGACTCCGCTCCTTTGGCACTGCTTCGTCGTCAACTGCCGACCGCTTCCGAGAATGCCAGCGTCTGCTTACAGCGTCGGTGGAGTCGGCGGCCGATGCTCGGCGACAGACAAGCGACCGTGATCCTTGGCTCTCGCCATTTGTTTACTCGCCATCATCATGCACCCATCTAGTGCATGGCCAATCGCCCTCGAGACTCGCGACGACCTGCCACGCGTCAAGCATACACTATTTACCCGTCGAGCATCAGCCAAGGTGACGCTGGATAGGGCGTTTGTATGCGACCCACTCGACAAATCAATGGGGCCCACGGTCGCCGCAGGGGAGAAATCACTTGTCGGGAATGGCTGCTTGGTGCCGTTGTTTGCGCAGAGCTATGACGCCCGGTGGTGGCTTGTGGGCCGCCCTTTGACCTGACTCTGACTCTCGAGAGGCACATTCGCTACGCAAAACGCACGCCGATCCATGGTGTCACAAACCAGCGGCTTGCAAAGGACTTGAATCCGGTCGCCAATCATGACTTGCATCTTGCCCTGCCAGAGCCAAAGACCGGGGACTGCAGACGACATGGCCATGCACGCGTGCGCAACTGATGGCACCCAAAGCATGTAAACGGTCCGCATGAATCGCTGGCCTCGTGTGGGGACGGGACGAACAAGACGACCTTGAAGCCATGGCGTGGCCTAACTGTCCGGCAGACCCAGCCATGCAGCCGCGTGCCTCGCGAGCACATACACGAGAGCCCAAGACTGGCTGATTCGCTTCAATGGCCGGCGTCCAAGGGCTAACAGACTGATTTGCCATGAGATGGTGTCTGCTTTAGCCGGTGCTGCCGATCGGGACATGGCCTCTGCCGCTCCCGCCGCCTGTTTCACACTATGAAACACTTGATTCATGCCCTCCTTTGGGCGCACCAACCGTGTACGCTGCACATTCATCCGGTACAGATTCCAGCCCTTTGCACCTCGGATGCAGTGGAAGAGGCGGATAGGCTCAACATTAGTCATTTTTCGCCTGCCCGCCCATCCCGAGGTTCAAGATGAATGGTAGATGGTCTGATTGTTGATGGAATCATGCGAGCGACGGCATGCGACGACACGCGACGACAAGATGCAGCCTGCGATAGCTTGGTACACCTCGTCGCATTGATTTGGCATCAAGTTGAGCGCGGAAGTGACACCGAGATCTCGTGGAACTCTGGGAAAACCCTTTTGTTTCCAAGCGTTCCCGGGAAACCTGCTTGCGCAGACGGTCCCCGGAATCCGGCATTTGCCGCATGCAGTGCTCTAGCATTTCATCATTGTCAGCGCCATCAACATCATTATATCGCCGTCTACTCGCCGTCGGTAAGACTCAGGCTTCATTCTCGACCTCGCCACCGTTTCCGGACCGCGCCGACCAGCCTGCTGGTCAAATCCGAATATGCATCACGAAAATCACGCTTCAGCCCTTGCAGTCATCAGCACAGTCAGCATGGCAAAAGCCACGCCGACCTCGACTGCGACCTCAAACACTGAGGCGCATCGTTCGCTCCACTACTAGCCGTTTCTCTTCGGGTCCAACCCGGCAGCTTGGCTGCTAGCTCTGAAGCACCGGCAAACTTTACGCATTAGGCAACGGTCTTTTTCGCAAGTCGACGCTATCGCGTTGAACCTCTGTCCCATGACACACCGCTGTCGACATGCCTGTGGCCGGTCCTTGCTCCGTTCAGATGGCTCACTGGCGGCCCGTTGCCTGCCTGTGCCATGTCGGCATTTGCGTGGCCGCTTCTCATGTCCTCTACGCGTCCCCAAGATCACGAGTCGCCTCTTGGCTGCGCGGCAGAATCCGTGCCCGTGCCGTGCCGTGGCAGGATCGAATAAGCCTATGTGGCTGAGACAAAGATTTACTGTCATGCATTTGTTGGTAATTCTCGGCGCTGGGACGCAAAAGAAACTCCTCTGGGCCTTTGTAGCATGTGTCACAAGCCACATGAGCGACTTCTGCGTCATGTACGAAGTAGGGAGGCGAGAATGTAGGGTCCGCGCCATGCTCCTCGCCGTGGAGTGACTCGGACGTTGTGCCTTGTTGCCCCTCTATTCCAAGAGACTTGAGATGATGCCAAATGGGAGGTGGGAGGTGGGACATCCCCGAGGCTCCTCAAGAAAACCGACTGCTTGAGATCCGGCCGAGATTTCCGGCCGGCATGGGTCAGCCATCGGCGACGCTTACCAGAGTTCAAAGCTTGATTCGCATCTTATAGCAGCGGGCCCTCGACGCATACTGTGGACCAAGAACTCTAAGCCACGCGTTCAGCCCCACGGACGAGGGAAGCTTGGCAAAGTCAAGGTCGGTCCATCGTCCGTCGGCGTAGTCTATTTGGTGGAGGATGCCAGGCTATGCTCTCCTGGCTCACGCTGTGACACGCGTTGCTGGCGTACGTTGAATCCCAACTCGCCTCTGGAACTTGACTAGAACTTGGCGCATGCAGTTGCAGCGCTCCCAAATGTCCAACGGTCATGGATCCAGATCCAATCCTTGGACCCGTGGCGCGCAAGGCTGGGCAGATGTAATAGGTCGGACATGACGGCGCCGACGTCGTCACCTTGCCCGCGAACCGTCAAAGATCTGCTCCTGGTAACCTCGAAGCCCGGTGGCGGGTTTTTTGTCTGGCAGGAAGCAGCTGGGCCGTCTCTGTATACTATACCCGCCGACCTCACTCGTCCGGACACGTTGTTCTGCCTTGAAGATCTGGTTAGTCTAGGCGAGACTCGGGCTGGGTGATGAGCTTGATCCTCGGTGCCGCTGACGAAAGTCGTGATGCGAGAATCTCGGCATTGGGTTCCCCGACGGAGACGCCCAAAGCATTCTTTCTCCTGCTCGCGCCGGTATTTCGTCGGTACCGATGCTCGCGAATCCAAATCCTGCCAAGACGTGGCCAGCGATGGCGAGTGGCGACAAAGACGTGGCCAACCATTGCGAGTCCCAGGCGTGGCATTGCATTGCGTCAGCCACCATACCGCCCCCTCGGCGCCCCCGTATCGAGAGCCTCGTGCTGCGCGTGCACACTGGCGACGAGGTTCCTCGAAACACGCGGCATTTCCGAGACGCCGTCGCTTCCACGGATTGCAAAGAGGAGAGCGAGACGGCGGTGGGGATGGGCGTGTCGAGCCGTCTCCTGTGGCGGCGGCTCCTTGTCACAGCCAAAGGTTGAGAAGGCGCCGTTCCTGGAGCGTCAAGGACGGATGGCTTTGAGCTCTTGGGAGAATCACGGCGACGAATTATCACCTCGGGGTTCGTGATGGCCTCTACACGCGATGCGAGGCAAGTCGTGGCCATTGCCCCGTAACCATTCACTTGCCCAATCACCAAGCAAGCACGTCACGCTCATGGCAACAGAAAACTTGACTCGTCTGCAACATCTCATTCACACTTGACACGGCCGAAACCCATAGAAATCCCGAGCAAAGTCCGTCAAAAGTAACGGCGCGTGAATATCTCATCAAAAAAACTCGCCGCTGGGAAATGCGCGTCCCCAGGTTACATGTTTCGTCAAGTCATGGCAGTTATAAAACGGCGGTGCTCACACACATGATTGCCCAAACCCAAAAGCAATGCCCGCATCCAAGTAGAAAACTCCGTTGAACCAAGACGGGAGGGGAAGACGGAGCCTCCAGAGATACAAAAATATGTCGTCGTGCGCCGGTGCCTGACCAGACTGCAAATCCCAAGCATCCGCCGGGCTGAATGAAGAAGAATCTTGTCAACTATATCTGCGGACAGAACCAGACCGGTCGGCGTGAAACAAGTGAAAAAAGATTTTAGACTGTCAGCGTCACAGACTTTTCCGCCCTCGTTTGTGCATGGTTGGCGTGCGCTTCGAGGCAGCGGGCCATCAGCTGCGTCACTGGCCACACCGCAGCCTTGTCCATCATCGAGGCCGTCAGGCGCAAGAGTCTGGCCGCGAGCCCGCCGTGGCTGCCAAAGAGAAAGGCCGATTCATTTCCGTTCATGGCGTCGGGTATCATGCTCAGATTGAGCTTCATCTCGGCCGATGTGAGGATTTCGCGAATCTTGTTGAGAAGCTTCAAGTCTTCCTCCTCCAGGAGCATCATGGCCGGTATCTGCCCGAGATCCTCCGAGTCCTGGCCCAGAATGCCCAGGAATCGCCCGACTCGGTCTTGCAGGGTTGCTATCCACTCGGCCAGGACTTGAGCGCAGTCGAACGCGCAGAGGGCAGATTGCAAAGGAAGTTCTCTGCTCGTAAAGTCGGCAAACGTCACACCGAGCTTGTCGGACATTGCGAGTGAATCTGCCGCGTAAAAGGCGGCTCGGCGCAAGTACTGTTCTCGCCGTGACGTGGGCTCGTTGTAGAATCCCAGCTCTTCGCCGGACGCGCTCAATTTACGCTCCGAAAAGTCGATGGGAGAGCCTCCAGATCCGTCGCCTATAAACATCGCCTCTGACGATTTATCGGAAATATCAGATGCGTCGGGACCGCCGGATTGCGACTCCATCTTCCAGGCAGTCTCATCCCCATGCACCAGCTCGTCAATTACACCCTCCCAGTCCCGTTGCCAAAACTTTTCTCTAGATCGCGACAGGTTGACAAAGAGACGCACATAGGCCAAGTCAAGTAGTGGGATGGCGTCGGCAGAGAGTGGTCCGAGGCCAAATGGATTCGGTCGTTCGACACTGTGATGTGGGTTGCTAGACCAGGCCAATTGCCAGGCCTTGAGGGCGGGCTCGATGTGTCTATGCATCTTTTCAACCTCCTCATGAGTCCAAGCTTTGCCGTGATGCCGTTGACGCGTTTCCCATATGTAGTTGTGGAGTGCGTTGATGAGGATCAGGCAGCCGAAAGTGCTGGGCTTTTGCTCAGCCAGAGGTGAAGCCGTAGCCTCAACAGCATGGCCGTGCTTGAGACGTGTTTGCTTTTGATTCTTTTCTCTTGTTCGCAGCAGCTCCCCAAGCGCATCGTAAAAGGTGACTCGATTGTGCTCGGCAGCCTTGACTCCTCCTTTTGCGGAGAAGGCCGCACCAGACTCGGCAGCGTAAAAGTCTTCATCGCACGGAAGGTCGAGAAGGATTTCGGAATTGGTCAGTGCTGGGGTATCGTTGTACGCGGTCACAAGTAAGCTCGACATGATGAAGACGGCGTAGAGGGTGCGTTTTCGCTCTTCAGTATCTTTCCATTGCAACCACTCTTGGTGGTCCTCTTGATCACTTTGACGAGTCCAATTCGTGTCGTCGACCATTCTGACGTCGCGATTCGTCGCACCAGAGCGGTCAGGCCGCACGAGGTTGGCCGCCTCGGCCAGGCCCATGAGGGATGCGCTCTGCGTCGATGCAATGTCGCTCGCTGTCTTGTCGGCGCTGTTGTGACCATAAACGACGTTGAGCAGCATCGCCTGGACGAGCCACACCGGGGCTTGAGGCGAAGTACGTTGGTTCTTGGATGTCGCGTCACCCTTTGCGGCGCCGCGATGGGCTTCGGCTCTGCGTGAATCTGCTCTTTTCCGCTCGTCGAGGTAAAAGAACACCATCTTCTTGGCCATGTCGAAGAGATCTCGAGATTGCGAGTGTTCCGACTCGTAGAGGGCACCTATCGCGGCCATTGAGAGAACCAAGCAGCCACTGCCACCTACACCGTTTGAGCGACCACCTGAAGCGGACGAGGGATCAAACGACAAGGTCGGGATGTGCAAGAATGGGAGATGAGGATGAAAGTACGTCAGGTAAGCTCCGACGTAGCGCTGCAAATCCTGCGTATTTGGCAGAGCTGGAGTTCCCTGAGCGTAGCCCGTGTTTGCGCCAGATTGAAGTTGGGGCGACATTGGGGAGCTCTGAGAGGTGATGGAGTATTTACGGCCGCCAAAGGACACATTATGGGAAAGGGCGTTCACAATGGCAGCCCGAGTGGCATCTGAGATTGTGGTCACGGGGGAGACGCAGTTGTTCCCGCCACCGAGAGATGAAGGAGTCTCGGGGCCAGCAGCGTATCCCAGAGTCGGGTTCAGTTTTTGCGCGTTCAGCCCGGACATGATGGAGGGACTCAGTGAGCTCAGCGATGGCGGAGGCGTGGAGAAGTACGGGTCATTGATCTTTTGAGAAGCTGGCTGAGGTGATAGAGGGGCTCCGTTGAGGAGATCAGGAAAGACGGACCCATTAAGTTCCATCGCAAAGGGGTTGGGCACCTGTGGAGGTCCCATGAGGGAGGATTGCCACATGTTACTCGTCCCTGCAGGCGCCGGGTGGTTGGATCCATCCAGCATCACATCGCTAATTCCGCTCTGGCTCGTCGTGCTGATGGCAGACGGGCTCGAACCATCCACCACGTTTTCGTTTGTCTGAAACGACATTTGGTGCTCGAAGCCGGTGAGCCAGTCGAGCCCATCGTCAAAGGGCTGGTTCGACGAGATGTCGTTGATGCCCTGGCCAAACGGCGAGTTTTGATCCATGGCCATGGACTGCGGGGAGTCGCTATAATGGAGCGCATTGGGGTTGATGGTAGA
Source organism: Hirsutella minnesotensis 3608 (assembly GCA_000956045.1). Lineage (NCBI taxonomy): Eukaryota > Fungi > Ascomycota > Sordariomycetes > Hypocreales > Ophiocordycipitaceae > Hirsutella > Hirsutella minnesotensis. The sequence goes on from KQ030553.1 coordinate 184,690, forward strand.
GGACGTTCCGAACAGGAGGCCATCAAAGTCAAACTCGGGGTTGAAGACGGCCATTGGCGGAGCGGTGCGCAAGCCGTTTTCGAAATCAGCGCTGGCGATTTGCGCCGTCTCTAGCTTCGGAAGGCCATGATGAATACCCCTCTGCCCCAAAGCCACCGACATGCCGCCAAACACGTGATCCAGCCCATGGACGGGCAAGCCGGCCAGACTCGGGTGCCGGCTATGGGCAGCCATGCCTCTGGCGACGTTGACATTCGCCGAGGCAATCATTTGCATGGCAGCACCGTCGACATGACTGATTGTGTTTGCCCTGGGTCTCATGGACGTCGTCACAGAGCCGGCACCGCCCGCCGGGTTGGCACCAGCAACGCTATTCTTGCGGGCCCGGCTTTGCGCTGGTCCGATGCCACTTGCCGATTCACGGCGGTTGCGTGGGCGCGACGACGGCGCCGACGTCTGATGTAGCTTTTGCTGGTGCCGCAGTAACAAATCACGGCGGGCGAAGCATCGAGCGCACTCGGGGCATTCAAATGGCTTTTCTTTGGTGTGGGATCGTTCATGACGCTTCAGGTGCTCCAGGCGCGCAAAGGAGCGCTGGCAGGTCGCGCACACATGCGGTCGTGGCTTATCGGTCTTTGGGGGAGGGAAGTTGGACGGCGTCTTTGTATTTACGGTAATGGTTGACCCTGCAGAGCCAGTGCAATTAGCGGACATGTACGAGCAGACGCACGGCGCGCTTTGGGCCACCCAGACTACAGGACAGAGGCGGTGGGGAAGGTGATGTGGCAGCCAGGAGAATCTCGCGGAGAGTCTCGAGGGAAACGAGGCGGCGCCGGCACTCCATTGAGCTCATTGAATAGGCTTTGAAGCTCACCCGAATCTTCTGTGGTGCCTTGGGTGCCGCCGCCGGCGGCGCCAGATGGAGTGGGATTCGGCATGATGGAGGAGTGAGGCAGCCGGGCACCAGCGTCGCTCAACACCATGGCAGAGTGCCGAGGCTCTCAACTAGACGATGCGTGGCGGCGCGAGGCTGTTGCTCGCAATCGAGAGATGAGAGATTTGTGTAGGCGGTGGGAGGCGATGACTGGTGGTCGTGGGGCGGTGCTGCGCCTTGGGCGAACGGCTGGTTGAGTGCGACGCAGGAGGATGGCGGGGGGAGGGCGGCAGCCACTTGTTGAGCAGTTGGAGGGGCCGCGGAGCGAAATGAGAGGCGTGCTCAGCAGCCTATGTAGTCATTTCAGATTGCGAAGTGCGAGTCGACAGACCGAAGCATCACCAGGCCATCAGTCGTCGACGGACAGCAATTGTTGGCTTGGACCGAAGGCAGAGAAGGGGGGGAGGTCGTGGGAAACGAGTCGGGAAGTAGGAAGGGGAGGGAGGGTTTAGCCATGCGGAACCAAGACGGCCGCGACAAAGCAGCAGCAGCGTACCGTGCGCAGACACAGTGCATTTTCCCTGTACCTCGGACGCCGGTGCTGGCTCTCAGTGGCGCTGCGGACTGGAGGTGGTACGGGCAGCAGCTCGCTCGCGCGTACCGATACTTTGTGGCCTCATCCTGCTGACGCACCTCGGGAGGCTTCGTAAAGCTGATGGCTTGCTCGGGGCGCTTGGCCTTGCTCTATCGACCACGCTCAGGTACCAGAACTCGGCCACAGCCCAGCGAGGCCAGGACGAGCCGATGCGCGCCAAAGAGCTCACCGCATCGCACCGGCCGGCCGCAACCACGTCAAAGGCGAAGAGCATCTTTGCAACATGCTGAAAATGACGCGTGGGTGGATAGCAGACCGGTGTCGCAGAGTCCTTTCCGTGACGGCACCGAGACCATGCATGGGGGGATGCATGTATTGCACACGAGCACGGAAGCGGCACAGTCTAAACACTGTGCACCCCGAGGTCACTGCTGCCCTCGTCAAGTCTAATGAGGCCGCGGCCAACAGCCGCTTGGGAGAGTGCAGGGTCCGGTGTGGGTACGGCCTGGGTACATGGCTAAAGCGGCCAGGGCCTAGCATCCCCAAACGACACGCACTGTCCCGGACCGTACGGTGCTACCGTCCAGCCTCCGCCGTACGGAGAATTGATTGCCTGCATGCATGGGCGAGGAATAGGAAGGACGCTGCTGCACGCGCGACTTGCTGTCTGGCCAGAGCAGCGCTCGAGGCAACGTACTGTACCCGGAGCAAGACGGCGCCGTTCGAGGCGCTTGACGCAAGACGCAAGACGCAACAGGTCGTCGGACATGTGCCTCGGTAGGTATCTAGTACAGCCTCGAATAAGCGCCCGCGGCCAGCCCCTGCAATAGTTGGGCTTTGTATGGGCCTTGAGCGCTGGAACAGGCTCGCTTAGGTGCCTTACCTAAGCCGCCTTGGGCAAGGTTCCTCTGCGTTTGGACCACTTTACGTGCGCACTCGGGAGTAGCACGCAGATGGCGCCAACGTTAGGCAATCGATAAGCACCAGCTCGTCGTCTTGTCTCGACTGCCTTGCTCTGCGTCGCCCAATGGAGCATCGCCGAACATTGAAACCACACCCCGGCCGGCCCCAGGGTCAGATGAGACAGACGACTCCATCCTGTCCCTGCTTGCGTGGACCGTCTCACGCGGCTTAGGCTCATTCCGGCCACGCCCACCGTCACCGAGGTGTGCGCCGTGGCGCCGTCGCCCGCGATGCTCGACTTGCCTGCCAGCCTGCGAAGCCGCACGCGTGCCGGGCCGCGCAGCTCAGTGGCCGAAGGGAATACCGATCCGTCGGTCTCGAGCTTCGCCGGCGTCGAGCTGCAAGTTCCGAGTGCACAGACGCTGCGCCGACGCAGGAGCAGTGGAGCCGCGGACACAGGGCCAGATGGCCATGGCAAATCCTCGACTCGTCGGCCCTTTTCCACGGCGTCCGGGGCGGTGCGAACAGCAGCGCGCAAATCAAGCAACCCATCCATGGCCAAATGGCACGTTTATCGCCCGCCCAGTCTTTCTTTTCCCTCGTCGCAAGAACGCCACTTCTATTTTGGTTCGAGCAAGACGACGACGCATGGCAGCTCCTTGACGGCCGATTGTTCTGCATGCGCCCCTGCCATGTATCCTGCACACGCTGGATGCAGTAATTTGAACCGGAACGGGCTTACTTTCATGATGTGCATCAAAGGCCAGCGGGCGGCGCTGTCCGACACAAGAGTTTGGCGGTGCGTCCTGGCCCCAGTCTCGAGCGTCATGCTGTCTTTACTTGGAGTGCATCGAATTTCGGAAGCGCTCTTGGCCAATTACCGCAGGATGCACATACTTGTAAGGACGTTGCAGTAGCACAGCCATGCGGATGAGGTTGATTTGAAGAGGTGCATGGCACGGCGGGCACGGCGAACATGGTTCGGAGGTATCGGCCTCGACACTTTGCCGAGCATTCGCGCCTTTGGTCACGATTCTCACCAAAAGGTCCATCCAGCTGCAAGGCACCAACGAAAGCCTCGGGGTTCAACCAGTTCTGGTCCAAGACCGCGACACATCTAGCGCCGACCATGGACCTGCTTTGTGCAGGGCAAGGCACACATCATTCAATGACTCTACGGTGGAGGGTCGCACGATAACGTCCCTGTCGCACGCCCCCACGAATGCCCATGCATGCTACATACGGGCTTGATGCATGTCTGCAGCAGCTCACAAGCTACTGCACTCGCGAGCCGCCCAATCGATGGCATCGCGCCAAAGACTGCCCATCTCATTTCTCGACACTCGTCTCGCCCGGCGGATGACCGGGCAGCAGCAAGACACGGCGGTTTAGACACGGTTTTGTTGCATTCGTCTTTTGCAATATGTTGCCAAATAGACTTGCCAATTTGCCTCTGCTTTGGAATGGCCGTCTTGCCCCTGACGCGGCGACAGCTGACCTGTGTCTGAACGAGAGCTCCGTCCGCGACGCAATTCGTATCCTGCCTGGCTTAACACGAAACAAACCCTACGTTCAAGCCCTGCGGATCCAGGAATGTGTCGATGACGAGCTTCCGCCAAAGCCGACGTTGTCTGCGTTGAATACATGACCTCGCGCTTTCAAAGCCAATCTGGCCTGGTGCTTGCTGCAGCTGTCGAGTTAGTGCATCGAGCTTCATGGGCGACGGCCAAGCCGCGACCGGTCGTGCCTGGTCGACGCGATTGAGGTTCGAGACGAGACAAGGCCTGGACACAGATGAACAATTCGCCACCAACTTGTCGCTCGATCGATTATACACTGATACAGGAGCTGTTCTAGCTTGGGAGATTTCGCGCAGCTGGCCCGCTCAACATGCATGCCTTACATTGTCCGATACTACGGTGCTTGCACATGTGTATGCGCGGTCGATATACCAGGTCTGCAAATAAGATGCATCCGGTCAAGATGCAGCCCTGTCTTGCGAGCGTTACTCGGCCTCAGGGACATGCGCAGATGCTACACGACGGTCCATCCGGCGCCATAGCCGCCAAGCTCATCTCGCTCTGCAGACTCGGGCGATCAGCAGTGCGATTTGTGGGACCGCCATCCCAACCGAAGGGTCCTCGACTCCTTGGGCATCGACGGCCGGCTAGACAAGGTGCCGGCCAACTTTTAGTGCTTCGAGTGTCGTCGAGCTGTTGCTCTGGCGAAGCCAGATGGACGGAGCACATGCGAGTGCAGGATTAGGCAGGTGTACCTCTATGTACCTGGTTCGTTTGCATGCATGGAGGTGCAGGTCTGGTCCGTCTCTGCATGGCAGGTTCCGAGATACATACGGGAGGCAGTGTATGGCTTTATTGACACTGTCCTGCAGTCTGTCGAGGCGGCAGAAAATGGCTCCTCTGCCTCCGCGATGCTGACCATCAGGGCAACCCGAATTGCTCGTGGCCTACGACCAATGGGATCGACCACTCGCGGTGACGCCCTCTTGGCATCCCAGTGCCGCCGCCTTCCAAACCGCTTCTCTCACGGGCTAAAATAGCGCCCCGACAGTCGGCATCGTGAGACGGCACCGTGCCAGTTCCCGACGAGCTCCGACACTGCCCGCGAACTCGATCGACGACGGAAAAGGGTCTCGCCATGGTTCGCAGCGAGCCAGGGACGGGGAGCCGCAAAGACAGGACGGGCCATTGTCGGCACGGCTGGGCATGACACCACCAGCGGCTCGCTCAGAGATTGCGAGGCTGCAGCTGCAGGGTTGGCCTAATGACTATGCTGCAGATTTTGCAGCCTCCAGCATCTCGACAGCGACAGTCATTGCACAGACGACTCGAGTCTCGAGCGTGCCAGTCTGGTCAAATATTCGCACCGCCTCTGCCAAACAACGCTGGACATGGGTTTCCGAGATGAGCCCGCTCCTTGCCAAGTATCCGTACGCAGCACGCGGTACCGGGAGCTTCTGCGATGATGCTACGCTGCAAAGGACGTGTCGGTACGCCAACGCGCACGCTCCGCATTTCATACAGCATGCACACAATTCGTCACTGCCAGTCGACGTCGCTCTAAATGAGATGCGACAGCATCGGCAGAGCCCCCAAGAGACGATGAAACACTCGACAGCAAATGTTGGTCAAACAGCCGCAATCGTCCGCGGCTTGAGAAACGCGTGATTTCTAGGGCACCCAGACGGAGAAGTGACGGTCCATTTCCATTCGAGCCCCGGCACAGTGCGCTGCTACGAGCCTTGGTTGCAGATTCCCTCGACTAGCTGCGACACGGTGCCCTTTTTGTTGGCGCCGACCACGTTTCGTGCCAGTCTGCCATGGAAACCGTCTGCGTCGCAAAGCTGGGTCCCGTTGATCGGGTCGAGTCTTGACGGCTCAGAGCTCGTCGTTTGCTGCGCTCACTGACGCGTTGACTGACGGTAGCAGACTCAATTATCCCACCTCCACGGCAATTCCCTGTATGATGCCACTTGTGCAGTCACCGGGCCTGCTCGTCAACTCTGGTGCCCGCCATTCGTCAACGGCCTGCGGACCGCCAGACGTGGCTCTGTAAGCACCTGAGTCACTTGTGCGCCAATCCCATGAATCCTGCATGGTCCAGTATCGTGCGTGCGGCTAATGGAGCGGTCTTTGGCCGGATACTCGAGGTGCAACAATGCTCAGCCACAAAGCCATCTCTCATGTGCAGGCCGATGCAGAGGAACCGATGATTTGTTATCCGTATGCTCGGCATCACACTTTGAACGTATGCTCTCGATATTGACCAACAGCTCACAGCCACGGCCAAACGACGCTAGCAGCGGAACCCCTGGCTTCCCCAGATTCTGGGCATCTCCTGATGCGCCGCCAATCAAACCGTGTGACACAAGGAGCTGAGACAGGCCCGAGTTCTGACCAAAGGCACTGGCTAGTCACACAGTCACATGAACTTGTGGAGCTGTCTCTGCCTTACAGTTTCCAGTCGTTGGGACGTTTCCTGAGCAGCCGCATCGCTTTGCCTTGTCTCAAACCAGCCGTGCGATGGATGACACTATTGGCTCACACTAGGGGCTCTGGCTGATGGGTTGCCGTCATTGGTCGCAGAATGGTCTGGCAGAAGTTGCGGCTATTGAGGTGCTGATCGATGCTTGTGCTTTTGAAATTAATTGCCTGGACCATTCTTGATGCTGATGGATGCCTGACGCTCGTGTTTTTGAAGTCTTTGCCTGGACCATTGATGCTGATCGATGCTTGACGGCTGATGCTGATCGATGCTTGACGGCGCTCATGCATTGGCAGTCTGTTGGCCCAGGCACCAGGATCCGTGATCCCGGCGCTTCGCAAGGGCGGGCGAGCTTGACGCCACGGCGGTCAATTCGGAACGTGTAGCCGCTAGTGTGCAAGGGAGCCTCATTGTGACGTCTGGTTTTCGACGGACACGAACCGGTTCTCCCTCGGGGCCTCGGGGTCTTTGTGCTCTCGCTCTAGTGAATTAGCCTAATGACGGCCTGGTTTTCCCGCAAGCCTCGAGTCCGGCCGCGGGACGATTAAAGCTTCGGAGACCCGATCCGCGGCGCTGATCCGAGCGGACGCCGGTCGCCCACGGAAGCGTTGGCACTGTCCCCCACGTCCCGACAAACCGTCCATGAGGTTCAAATAGAGCGCCTTTGCGGGTCCGGATCGTCTCCACTGGCAGAGCGTGCGGGCGCGTCGTCCCGAGCATTGCGTCCATGAGGTTCGATCAAGGCGTCTGCTTGCGGGTCCAGACCGTCTCCACTGGCAAAGGTGCGTGTGCGCGTCCCGTCGCGGGTCTCGACGGCCCGGGCGAGACCAAACGATGGGGTCGTGCTGGCGTTGCGCGGGCTTGTTGAACCGTGCTGGAGGGTGTCTGATGGAAGTCGGTAATGCGGTGGGTTCTGTATGTTGGTAGCGGGAGCCCGGTTGCGGAAACGGGAGGGCATCGCGTTGTTTGTATCTAATCATGGGAGCTGCCCAACCGTGATGACGTGCTGAGGTATTGGGTTGTTTGGTGTGAAGTTTGGATTTGATAGATGTTAGCATTTTGCATTTTACGTGGTTTGCTCGTGTATGCAGCTCATCAGGCACAGCAGTCGTTGGTGGGAGTATGTCGCCGTGTCTGCACACGCGTGATGACGCATTCATCGACAGCACCACGGATTAACGCGACGAAAATTGATTCTGTTGGTGTACATGTCAGGTTCAATATGTCATTGTATTTTTGAATGCAGCCAGAGACTCGAATGGAGGGAATCAACGAGCCCAGGATGCAGCGCGGGCGTCTAGGGTAGCCGTCGTGTCTCGTCGCAATTCTCACCATGAGCCGAATGCACCAGCTCCGACTGGACCAGAAAGCAATGCTCAATTTCTCTCGTAATTATGAAACGCACTATGAGGTCCTCGTGCATGGTTATGTACGTGAAAAGCAGCTTTCAACTGTTTCTTAGCCGTAATGCTGTCAAGATGTCTACGTGGGATGTGGACTTGGAGGAGACTGCACGCCTGGTAGTTGGCGTCGCGCGACCTTGGTGGCGCGCCTCAACTAGCTTTATCTCAAGCAGCCCCAGCACCGTAACCATAGGAACTATTAGGTATTTGAAAGTAGATTTGAACCCCCCTAGTTTCCAGGAGTTTAAAGATATTTATTTGGAGAGCGCAGCTGCCCAAATGGCGGAGATGTCTGGTAAAAGTTTAGTAAGCTATATATACCCATATATGAAAAATGTCTTCAACAACAAATCCACCTAGCAACCCACCGGAGTTCGGCTTCCGGATCGGGAAGGTGCGGTTGACACTTTGGCCGAGTGGTTAAGATTAGTCTACCCCTCCCCCAATTACTTGCGAACGCTCAGCTAACATCCACAAACGCGATGCCCGTATGTCACAGACCAATCACAGCTTCGAAACGCCCCTTCTAACCCTATAAATAGTGCTATACAAGTTACAGCGAGGCATTGGGTTCGCCCGCGCAGGTTCGAATCCTGCAGGTGTCGGAGATTATCTTTTTTGCTAGATTCTCAAATTGTATAACCTCTATTTGCAGAGTTTAATTTTTTTTTAAAGTAAACTTCATTTTTTAAATGTAGATGAGAGGTTGGTTAGCTAAGTTACTACCCGAACTTATTCAGTCCGAAGGACTTTATTACGACGATAACTGAGGTCCAAAAGCT